>MNPL01014722.1:20831-54741 GCA_002081605.1 Tropilaelaps mercedesae | reverse complement strand
TATATATATATATATATATATATATATAATAGATTACGTTCAGTATCAATCGACTATAGTACAGATACAAATCCACGCATAAACTGATATTCTGTAAACGAGATGTGTCGGGAGTGTGGACAAAATGCTAAAAATTGTCGAGAAATTAGTCAAGGCTAATTAGTCAATTAGTCAAGGTATATGTAAGAAATCCAAGGGACAAATGGCGTAGAAGCATTACTTAATAAAAAGAATCATATTTCCGCATTGACAGTATTCTCATACAATTTGTGAGTGCTATTTAAACGAGTGGAAAATAGCTACTGCTGCTGATAGCGGTAAAGATAATGTGTTGAATAAGAGCGAAGGTGAATAATGATGGGTTGAAATGGTTTGTGCTTTATTCTTTTTTTCATTTATGATGAATAAAACAAATGCTTGATATTAAAGTTATCTCTAACTTTAGTTTGCCATGAATGTATTTGAAGGCAAGCATAAGCCTTTTTCATGTATGGCATTTTAACTAGGTATAAGATTATTTCAGCCCAGAGCATAATAATTTGGGAATTGAATAGCGTCACTTAGCGGAAAAAGTAGCTGTATTATGTTAGCGAACTATAAGTTTTTTAAGTAGATTTACTCTAGCGTTGTAAACGTCTCAAAACAGCAGTTAGCGACGCCTCTTTGATGACTATATATGTAGCTCGCGTTTATTAGGTGAAAATAGAAGCATGTTTACTATTAATCTGTATAATAGGAAGAATATATATAGTTAAGGAGGCCGTATGTACAAGTATTTATCTGATGAACAAAAGCGACATTATTTTCGAAATGTCACAGAAAAGGACACCGAAACTGTGTCCTTTGCGTGGACACATTGAGGGGAGCTTGTTCCTGAACAAAGAATTCATGGGTAAATCTACCGATAGGGGAACGATCAAGCGTCTCTTATTCAAGCTAAGCGAACTAAAAGGTATATTTAGTTACTTAGGTATCGACAGAGTTTTGCTACACGGTCATTGGATTAGTGCAAGAAATGTTACCATCATGGCAGTTTAATAAAGAATACATTTGAATGGTTTCAATGGAGTCTGCTTTAATTTAGACTTTAAGAAAAACATTCTAAACAGACAAACCTAAGAGATTGTGTTCGTAGAAGAGCACCCGAGTGAATCTGTTAATTAAGACTAAGCACCTACAAAGCTAATATAATGTCGAAGTGCAGAAACGGGAAACGATTACGGTTAATCACGACGGTATGCAGGGAGGATAATAGAGAGACACCCATTTGCAGAATAATGCCATCAGGAGGAATATGAGTAACTGGTAGCGATTGCCAGAGCTTACATCTGGCACTGGCAGAAACAAGGATGGTCTCACCAACATTTCTAGAAGAACATTGAGCCTGGTATTCTGATGCCGAGTGTAAAGAGTATTCTGGTGTCATATCCGGAACACGTGGTATTTGAATAGTATATCGTTATCTTCCAAAAACAGACCCTATTCCAACTCTATCTGACAGAGCCCACCAATCGACACGTTGTTCGGAAGACAAGATGAAATGGTGAGAATCTGAAAGTCGGAGACCCAAAACATCACCTTAGCCCCATAAACTTGGAAAACATCACATAGACCTATTGGTGCATTATCGGGAGTCGTGTCATGCATGGCAGACAAGGTTTTTAAGACACATTCCTTAAATTAAAAATCGAGATAGCCTTACTGCTATCGATTAGTCTAATAACAAGGGGATCGCCAGCACGTAGACTTATTTAAATTACGTTCTGCTTTTGCACCTTTATAATAAACGCCCTATTTATTTTCAAACTCCAATAAGTGTGTTCCAACGTTATTATGCTAGCGGTGACATCCGCAATAGAAACAAAACACAGTCAGGGCTTTATCTTTTATGTATGTATTAAAGCTTAGTATTAAGTAAGTAATCTCTTTGTAACCTGACTATTGTTTTCCTTAAAGACTTTAAAATGACTTCTAAAGTACTCTGAAAGGTGCCGCTTTTCAAAAGCGTACCCTATGAACGAACAAACGTTGCCTTAAAACCAGTACTGGCTTTTCCAGATTCTTGATAGGCTCAATGGATAAGAATCATCCTAACCAAGTGTTCTCGCGGGATTATTTTCAAGTCGTATCTACTCAGGTACTCAGTGGATCATCGTATACGTAAAATTTACACTATTGTGTGGCCAAATACCTCGTGGTATTTTCTCCACTCAAGGATATTTTTCGTGCCAACAATTTCTAGTAACCAGCACGAAGTTCAAGTAGTACATAAAAAGTGCATAAAAAAATGAGTTTGCTCTTATATGACGCTTGTATGAAAACAATATTCAAGGTCCGCTAGTAGCAGGCCCTCATTTCCACGCAAAGTATTTTTGACAGGAAGTACTCAGAAAAGCAAAACAAAGTATAAACATTGCCTAGGATACTTACGTCCATAAGTTAGGCGATATCTGCCTTTGTGTACGTGCCTGTAAAAGACCAATTGACCTCACTCTGAATGTTATTTTCTTGACATGTGTGTTCTATGAAGACCCTTTTTCTTAAATCGATGTTACCTTAGACGGAGCAACGCATTTCATGCTCGAATGGTAGCAAATACGGCTCAAGGGTCAGTAAATGCGGATACCTCTGATGGCACTTGTACAGCTGGCAGCATGTTGAAAGAGACAACACAGTTAAGCACTATCTGTCAAGTTGCAACTCGTCGACCTCTGGACCACTTTAAGGACCCCTAACCTCGATATGAACCACCTAAGTACAGTAATAGCCCTTATGATCGCAGCATGGTTGGAGCGAAAGCTGTGCGCAATGGTACTTGAAATGTAGCCGAGAGGCAGTTTTGATTTCCCCCTGCTATATTCGACCCGAGTAACAAATTGAATATAAAACCTTGCCCTTGCGGTAAAAACCCTTTAGAAGCAGTGCATATCGGTCGATGTTCCTGATGTGGAAATACTAAACAAGATAAATCAACCCTTTGAATTAATATTATCTATTTTACATGCTTTAAATGGGCCCACGGGCTATGCAACATACGAAAATAGCTTTCTTTATGCTGAAAGAGTATCACATCCATGCAAGCAGCATGTGTTTTCTATGCTTTGACTCCGACTTAAACGAGGTCGGGGTTGCTGAATCAATAATTCTTTACAAAAAGGTAAATAACATAATCGTATACTCATGTGTAGTGTCGACGTACCCGTGTACTCGATCACACACTTCAGTCGCATTCTCAGCAGGCTTAACACAAACGAACGCAATGACGCACGCCACGACGAATTGAAAAAATACTAGTAATCCTAGTCGCACACGGAGTACCTGTAGTTAGCTTCAATTAATTGCTCTCTGACAATAAACTACAGGTTTTTGCGAGAGGCCAGAGAAATGTTTTCAGATGTTCAGCAGTTCCGTTTAGTGTGTAACAACATCAGACGTTAGCTACGGCCATTGTGTGGCTCCAGGGTTAGTTAACAGGTCGAGATTAGCTGCTGTGACTTAAGTATTATCTGGTGATATAGAGTGAGATTAAAGGTTATATGAAGGAGATCAAGTAAATCCGACGTGCGGATTTTCCGGAAGCTCCAGTCCAATGCTCAATTTAAAACGACTTTTTTTTAGACAAACGAGTTTTGAGTCACTGATATTTAACATCGCGCAAGCTCAATGTTTTTCTCGGAGCAGAGACGCGTTTTTCTCTGAGCGAGATAAGCACAATGCAGTGTCCCGTAGGGAAACTGTACCCGAGATTAGCCGCGACAGTTTTAGGAACTGCCGAGATTTATAGTTCATAACCTTGCCACGAGATCACTTGTGTAAATCATTATCTTTTTCATTCGGTACTATATTTACACACGAGGCTTGACCCCGGAAGCCCAAATATTGGGAATATATATGTTATTGAAGGGCTTTCGAGTTGCCAAACTCTGCTGAACCAAAATTCTTTATAATTCAATATTCTGTGCGCCAGCGTCATCAATTCCGTTTCATTCTTATTCCTAGATGTATTATAATTATTTGAGTCCTTTGCTAGAAGGATATAAACTCAAGTTACTTAGCATAAATGTGAAATGAACTTTGGATATTTTAGAAAATAATTGAAACAGGTTTCAACACATTATAACTGGAGTGGAATTCATATAAGGGTTTCAAGTCTAAACTTTTTACCGAATTAAACATTTACTGCACGGCAGAGCGATTTGGCATATTACTGCTTATCAGTGCTGTTGCTAATTACTTTCTTCTTATGGACAATACTACGTGTCTTTAGGTCCTTTTATTCTAAGCGTGTACCTTTAGATAGTGTGCGTACCGTAATAATATTGGAATCATTGATAAAAACAGGTAAATATCCTTAGACATACGAAAAGCCTAGACAGAAGGTCGGTCTACCAGCAGCTCAGACCTGCCGGACTAGTAGGCTGTCAAACATTGGCAGAAGATCTGTTCTCTCGAAATCTGGGAACTAAATTCAGTTCTGACAAAACATTATTCATAACCGTAAAAGTATGATAGACTGAGCATCCTTGATTAGATAGGGGTAGGGGGAGAATTAAATCGATCGAATAATTAAATAGATGAATAGATAGACACAATAGGGAAAACGATAATGGCTCCCTACATATGTAGCACTGAAACTATGTACTCAGTTCTTTTACATCTACGGGCAAAAAATATAATGATGGTGTAAAGAATTTGCAGCGAACACTTTGGTCCAACGCATGCAAGTTTTACCTTTTGACGCACTATACGTATCGCACCGTTTTTCACACACCAATTCACCGCTTTTAAATTACTGGAGCACTCTTTTGGGCTTGACAGTTTAAGGATCTGTCTTGCGTGGCCTGTCATATCTACTCTAATAATAAGGACACAACAGGAAAAAGATAAGTCTTTTAAATACTTAAGACTCATGCGACAGGCAAGCTAAGTCTCCATATTACCTTGCAACACCTCTGCAGCTGTAGCATTTAACCTTGTTGTTTGGAAGCTGTGTCTATCGAGACGCCCAATGAGCCTACCTCTAAATGTTTTTTAAGGCTGACCATCAGCCACCATTTAACGTACACGGTACCGCTTTCGCATTACTTCGTAAGACGGACCCCATAAATGCGAATGTGCGACGGCTGGGATCGAACCTGTACACCTACGTGTCTCCACCGGTCATAAGGCACGCGCAAATGCACCAAGCCACCGAGCTTAGTACCTCTAGTTACATGGTTTATACAATTATTGCGCACTCCATAAATAATAACGAGATACTGCTTGAAATCTCTTTTGTCTACACTGCTTTCTGAATTTTCGTTTGAGATCAACGACAACCTGTCACAATATTGCGCGATGTCAATTCATAAAAAAGTGATATCACTTAACATATGCATGAAACTAGGCAGCAAACATCTTTTTACAAGATGGTTTTGTTAGGCACGGTTTATCTCGAACATTACGAAAAAGAGCAGAAGAACAGCACCATACAAAGATAAAATATATGACAATTTGCTATGTGAATAACATGTGTTATTAGGCTTTCAAAACATATCTAGCCTTTTGAGCCACAACAATGATCACAAAATGAAATCAGCCCAAAATTTTGACTGGAGTGACATATCGCTTTGTCGCTGGCATTCACAGCTTAACGCTCTATTTGGAAGTGACAACTGTCACTGGATAGGGGTTGATCGTAAACAATCTAAAGGTGAAGTGGTTTCATAACATAAGAGATTGTGTTTGGCAGACCAGAGTGCGCTACAATGTACCATTATATACTTGTCCAACGTGACTTTCATTTACTTCCATGGCGTCCAAAGTTTCCTATTCAGAAATACAGGAAGCCGAATCCTTTGAGTGAATGATCTGTCGGATGAATAAAGTGTCCACTACGATTTGTAGCTTTATTTGGCGGAATTTTACCACAATCATCTGTAACGGACTTTCGATGGTTGTTACAGCGGATGTACAGTTTTAAACGTCGGCTTCGAACAGTTATCATTTGATTTTTTGCGAATTGTTTAATCAAGGTAAGTAAAGGCTAGCAAATTATATCAGAACTTGATGTTAGAAGATTTCATGTACATCCCATTCGAGATTGTACTGGACTATCAATACCTTGGACGTGCGGTGAAGTTGATGAGGCCCGTCAGATTGGCTAGCATTCGCACACGTATAACTGTAACTAGAACCTGGGAAAATGGAATTCCCAGTTTGTAGGCCAATTATCCATAGTTTTGTTTGTTGCACATTTCTCTAATAAAAAAAACTATGCTTTAAAAATGATGTATATGGCTATTGCTTAATGTGGCTATAGCTGATTTAGGGTGATGTTTGCACGTTGTTTGTTATTATTTGAATACATGTGCACTGTTATCTCACAACTTATATACCAAACGTATGGCCGAGCTTCTGTTTTAGCTATGCAGCGAAATGACGTGTTTGGCAACAGATTGCTATCACACGTTCAGCATTTGTGCGGCCTCAACCGGCGTTTGCAGACAGCTATGTTTATTTCCACTCTTGTTGTACTGTGCAGTACGGCGGTTCACAATTACTTACCAATAAATTATTTTACATCTTATTTATTGATCGGTATTATGTGACTGTTCAATATTTATTCACAGATATAATATTTGAATTTCGCCCTTATTTTTTCCCACAATGCCATCTATTAAAATGTATATAGTTATTCGGAAAGTATACGCGGAAACTAATGCATATCGATCAAATTAAGCTTGGTTGGATGGACCATTGCTTAGTTTGGTCGATATGCACTAGGTTTTAGAAATAGAACCACAATAGTTGTTTTAAAGTATAACGTTTGCTACCACATTAACTTCTACATAAAATCATCATATAGCTACAAAAAGAAATATGATATTATCACCTGCGACGCATACGCATAGTTCCATAAATTGCAGTTTGTTATCTTTAGAATATGAATTAATTGGGTTTTTGGATGGCTAAGAATTCACCCAAGACCACAAACACGTCATCATATATGTCAGAGTTATCTCTTGAAAGCCGGATTTGAACCTTATAGTCATGGCGCACTTAATAACAATGAATGCATAATGAGTGCATAATAAAAGAAAAAGAGCAATGAATGGACGGTGTATAAAAATCTCATCCTAAGTGCAGATACGCCTCCTCGCTACACGGGGTATTACTTTGATGACGCGGAAGTCTCGCCACGAACGCTCATGGTCACTTGGTTAGAGCAACATATAATTAAGATATAAAAAAAGCGATAAAAATTTTGAGACCACAATATTATACTAGGGTACCCCGATTAGTTGAACTTATTTGAGGTTATCTTCTGAGGTATGTGTCGTATTGATCGATTCTTGTATCGACTATGCACGTTTTGATAAGGAACAATTTAAGCACAGCGTCGTTGATACGTTCATTTTTCGTAGGTTAGCATTCTAATCGTGGAAAGTAGGCCATCTGCCTGTTCTGGCATTTGCCGAGACCTCATTTTTATGGCTGTCGTTTGAGCAGCTCTGAAATAGATAATAAAGTGTCATGTATTTGTAGCGTAATATGCTATTCACATACACACCTTCTTTAATTCCACGGTCGGATAAGTCGCCATTTATAACCCGAATCGAATGGTAAACGTAAAAATTATTATCTAAGCATAAGGTCCGCAAAGCTGTAGCTCTTCATCGGAGCTTTAGTAGCAGTAATCGCAACATTAGCCGCAAGCCGCCTACGATTGGGTTTGGTGGAGTCGTCAAAAACGACAAAATCGCGTATATATGACATAAAGCTCAGTTAATGTTCAAAAACGATAAAATCGCGTATATATGACATGAAGCTTAGTTAATATTCTACTCTCAGTTGCAGCGAATGTTGGCTGGTGAGTGAATTACAGCACAAATATCTCTTGTTGCCTCAGGTCAAGCCAACTGCAGACGGCCGATGACGGAATTCGCTGGCTAGGCGAAGCAGTAGTCGAACTCGATGGCTTGGTGTATCCTGCAACCGGAGGAAGCGCCGGAGGTGCACGGATACGATCCTCACCATTGCACATTTACATTTATTATTGGATCCGTCTTACAAAGCACTGCAAACAGCGCTACCTTGGACATTAATTGTTGGCTAGCAATTAGTCCTAAAAATATTAAGGAAAGCAGTTATGTACTATCGACTATACAGACTCAACTGACTTAAAGGGCTTAAAGTGTAAGCGACAGTCAATCTGATAAACGAAAAGGCAGGCAAAAGTAACATCAGCTTGCTATACCATGGTGATGCTTGTTTGAAATTTGCTTTTGTTTAACTGTCGTAAGTGCTCTTGGCAATTGCGTCGCGCTTAGGAAATGCGAGGCGAAGGAAAGAAGGATAATTTAGGGGGGATAAAGCCAGCAAGTGAAACAGAGGTTATTTTAGACGTGATAGAGATGAATAATTTGCTTGCGTGGTAATATGAACATAACTTCGATAGGTAGAGATAATATTAAAGAATAAAAATGGGGTCGTCTATCGGCCATTGTTGGCTTAAATATATAGCAAAAAAAGAGCTTACATTCGCTGAAATGTACAACTATGACGAACTAATATGCATAGAATCTTGACCGATTTGAAC
Organism: Tropilaelaps mercedesae; assembly: GCA_002081605.1. Taxonomy (NCBI): domain Eukaryota; kingdom Metazoa; phylum Arthropoda; class Arachnida; order Mesostigmata; family Laelapidae; genus Tropilaelaps; species Tropilaelaps mercedesae. Next base: position 46,160 of record MNPL01014722.1, on the reverse strand, counting down.
GAAGACACATATATATATATATATATATATATGTGTCTTCGTTCTGTATATATATAAAGGACTATTTGTTAATCTGTTGTATAGACACTCCCATGTGCGTACAATATTGTCTATGAAATTTCATGCGCTGATACCGTGCTATCGTTCTGCTTTCGTCATTTCATATTTGAAATATTTACTAGTTTTGTAATTTGGACATTTTTATTCACCAAATAGGTTAATAATTTCAATGCGCTTGTGTTGTTAAAGATGCCGTGTTTCACAGAGAGGAGCCAATTGTCATTATTCTTTACCGTGTACAGGTTTATACTCGATACAATCTTTCGGGAACTTTCCACAGGATAAATGCCTGAACTTTGCTTCACAGGAACACATTCGACGGGGGTGGCCCGTTGCGTTTGCTGATATCAATTCTAGGGCAATATTACTAATGTGCTGAGAGTTTGTCATAATGTTTAGATGCATTCGGACGTGACCCTGTATCTCCCTTGCACGCAAAATTTGTTTTAAACGAGCTTGAAGGGATCAAAAATGAGACCCGAATTTGGCCAGAACCAGAGAAAACCGGTCGTGAGGTGTGCACTAACGTCGCCTTAAAATACTACTCAGTGGAGATTGCAACGCACTGTGACATTAATAAACGTATACCAAGTGTTCTATAAAGAGCCAATACTATGCGGTCATATAAGCGCAGTAGGAAGACGTCGGCTTTGCGGTGACGACTAGCGACGTCAAATGTTTTATCGATATAGAAGTACTGTCAACAGCCTGGTTCAAAATCAAACCACGGGACAATATCATTGTATTTCGATGACGTCCAAAGGCTTGATTTTGCGGATGTTTTAGAACAAGAAATGTCGGAAGCAGACTAATGAACGGGTATCGCTTAAATATAGAAAATGGACAGTAATTTTGTATCCTTGATTTGAGATGTATATTGATGAGCCAGTGTGTGACAGTCCAGAAGAAACTTGCGGGAGAAACTTTGGTTTTTCCTGTTGCAGTTCTGTCTATGAGTGTGTAAATAGTACCCAATTATTACTCGTCTTTTGATGTTAATTCGAGAATTTTCCTCTTTTGAGCATTTTATAGATTCACCTGACGCCGCCGAGTTTCGCATTTAAAGGTCAGCTGAATCAGCGAAGCAAAGTGAAGCGCTACCTGTGCACCGCTGTTTGTTGATGACACTGGCTTGCCTATTTGATACGCACAAATCATACTGTAATGCGTCACGTTGATTTCAAATTTCCAAAGACCGCGTGATCGCTGGTACCGCTATTGTGCATTTGCCTCATAGCAAGAACATTCCCATCTGCCGGAAAAAGCGGTTATGCGCCACACAATGGCTTTTTCATTGCTACGCAACAGACAAAACCTTCAATTATGTATACCAGACGTACACGCATATACATGCACACTATGGTAGATGTCATCTTGCACTTGCAGCCTATTAAACCGATGCTTGTTAGATCCAGCCTCATGGGAGGTATTTCCTTAAATCTCTTTCGTAATTCATTGTACTGACAACAACCTTTTGTTTTCATTTCTGTCGATGTTGCTGATAAAAGGCCTCTCGAGTTATAGCCACCCTTTCCGAGGTTTTGCACAACCTTTACTCAAACAGCCTTCAAGTCCTGCGTCATAACTTTTTAGTAAACGGCTGCCAACACACTCGTGTGATCGTATGCCAAAGTTTTACTGGACGGCTGCGTATAAAAACCGTTCGGCGTTTGACGGCTATGTTACTGTTATACATATCGCTTGACTTTTCATTGCTAGGAATAAAAATCAAACGTACTTACAAACGTTGCTATCTTGCGTTGCTTATATTATCTTATTACCCCGAATAAAATTGGATCTCTTGAGAATTTTCAATTAGTGAACACGAAACAGAATGCATTTGCCGCATTTTTTATTGAATACTTTAAGCTTTTTGTTATTTAATGGTGGGCAACTTTTTTGTCGCCTTAAAATACGACGTATTCCAATTTTATGTGTTACTCAAAAGCAGAAGAAGCAGATGCTTTGAGTCACAATACGAAACAAGCCGTCAGAGAGGCTCGATCTGCTATAATCTATATACGTGCTAGTGTATTTCAATGGCCATCCAACGCAACATTTAGTAGACGAGAAATTCGTCACATACAATTTGTTTGAAATCACCATCATTCATACCCGAAATTTTTATCTGCGCGTCGTCCCTAAATCAGGTATCTCGGTTCACTCAAATTTGGTGAACGTATGGTGCCCTTGAATCGTACATGTATAAATGTAATGGTAATAATATTCATAATAATAATAGGTCTCGTGATCAAATGTAAAACATAATATGTCGAAAGTGAAGCTGCAAATGGTGCTAATGTTGAGAAATCACCACCATTTGAGGAAACTCGGAAATATAAATAATAAAATAAATAAGACAACTTGATCATTACTATCGAGAAACTTCAACAAAGCCTATAAAAATGCTAATATGTTCACCCATTAAAAAATGACTGTTTTGTTCTCTAAATGGTTAATGCATGAATCGAGTAGTCGAAAGCGCGTCTAACAGGCGCCATATATGACTACAGTTCTATTGAAATTGATGATGTTACCGAGCTCAGCGTACAGTGAAAGGACTCACATGAATGATGACGGTAATATAATAACATAATAACAACACATCGAAGTTGTGAGGAGACAGCGGTGAATGGTCCAGTCATCGAGATATCTAAACAGTCGTTGGATGATGTCGTTAACAAATCAGGAGTCGTCGTCGCGTTTCGAACGTTTGTGTTTTGATCTCCGGTCATCATCCTCTTCATCATGACGGCGGGACTTCCGGCTTGACCTAAAACATGTATCGCACATTTCATAGCTTATGATATGGTCACAAAACTTAAAAATGTTCAGTAGAGTAAACTAACCAATCCAATTAATCAGTTTCCGGTCCGGCTCTAAAAAAAATAGAAAAAGCTTGACGGTTGCTGTTGTTTTCGTTTGTGGTATGTTTGTTGTTGTTGTCGTTGCTAGGCGTTGTTATTATGTGGCTATGTGAATGTGCTACTTCATACTAACCTATGGCGATCGCTGTCGCGGTCACGATCACTTCGGTCTCTGTCACTTCTGTCTCGGTCTCTTTCACTTCTGTCTCGGTCTCGGCGGTCTTCGCGATCTCTTCGATCGTCCCGTTGGCTCTCTCTATCGCGGTCCCTATCGCGATGTCTTCGCTCTCGCTCCTCTCGATAGTCGCGGTCGTCACGGTCGTCTCGCTCGTCACGCGACCTACAAACGACAAAAAGACAATACAACCGGACGGTAGGCGGGCGAGTAACCTAAGACCTATCACACATCATTGTCCCTAATTCCGAGCGTACGCCATTACGGACAATGTTACACAATTCGCAGTTAAACGATTCGCTGTAAAGTCAGTCACAGTTTGACCATCACGTGCTATACGAGTAATAACTGTTCAGTCTGTGCGTCACCAACCTGTGATGCCTTCGTCGCTCGTATTCACCGGAAAGGTCATCCATTGGCGGAGGGCCACTACCTATTCGGCCCCCGCTGTCATCTCCTACGCCGCCAACCCCCACACCCACGCCGCCGCCGCCGCCGTTGCCGCCGCCGCTGCCGCGGAAGTCGCTGGGTCCTGGCATTGGCGGGGGTGGCATATTGGGCATCGGTGGAGGCGGCAGACCCATTGGAGTCCCGTACGGATCAAACGGCGCCGGTGGCATGCCACCTCCATCCATTGGCGAAGGCATCATACCACCGGGTGGTGGGAACCGGGGATCGAAGGGCGGGGGCGGCATCGAATGGGGGTCGTACGGTGGCATTGGATGGCTGACATTGGCGAACTGTCCTGGGAAATGTGGAGCCATATCGCCTGGAGGACCGCCTATCATCTGAAAGCGTTATCGACAAGAGAATATGATCATGACCTAACAACGAATACAACCTGTTCTGATATCAGGCAATCTGTCGTCATTTTGCCGAAATCGTAGAATGTGAATTCGTACTTGTTCCGTGAATTAATCCATTGCCCTTAAAATACCCTTGACCTTGGAGGGCCTAACAGATGATCACTCATGTAGAAAAGGTCGAAACTCATAAATACATCTGTCCGACTTAGTGCCTTCAGTGGAACAATTAAAAGCAGTCAACGTAGTTTCGCCGGTGTGGCAGATTTAACGTTTAATGCAAAAATAAACTGCTGTAAAATTCTTAATATTGGACTGATAATGCTTCTTTTCGAGTATCTCAAAACCCGTTCAAGATATCGAAAAATATGGAATGCTGATTAATATAATCTGCTCTGATTTTTGCTGAAGTATTGATCGAATGGTCTAGGTTATTCAAGAAGTACCAGTGCTAGAATAATTTATTAGCTTTAAGTATTGGTGTTTCTTTTCTCTAGTAAACTTGTGGTAAAACGCACGAGGCTTTATGTAGCAGAAGTTTAAGACAGACCTCATCGTAACCTTTCTCTAAATCTGTTGGATCTTGCCAAGCGTTGTACATCGAAAAAATGTTACTGTTAGCCCTACCCGATCGATATCTCCGTTTCGCGTTGTGTCAGTCCTAGTTGCCGCTCAGATACGGCATTTATTTAATGAACACCATTGAAATCGTACGTTTCTTCAACATACCTCGGTTTGTCTCAAAGACTATGCAAGCCAGCGAAAAAAGTACGTACACGATATGTGCACTTAGCGAAACGATGCTGGTTGCTGCTTTATTATATCTTTTATATTACGTCTACCTTTTTATTCTGTCGATTTTTTAAAGAGTCTTGCCGCTCTTTACAAGTTGATTTTTTGAAGTGAAGTTGTCGCTTCTTGAATTCAAAGTAAGATACTTGTAATCATTGATCAGAATTATTACTCAGCGACCCTATCAGCGTTCAATGCTGAATCTTTCATATTTCTTCACTTTTTTGCTAACACGAACGATTTCCGAATTAATCGACAAAATGCACCAGTATAAGGCTCATCATGTTCCTGCGACAAACTATTGTGCTATTGGACTTCCCTCAACTAACGAAAATAGCCTGAAACAGATAATGCCATACATTATTAGCAAACGAATGTATATAATGTCAATCGAGTAGAACAATGTACACCGCTAAGCTTTAACGTACATTTCGAGCACTCACTGGTGGAGGTGGTCCCGAGTCGTCGAGAGGGGGCGGTGGTCCCTGGAGTGGTCGACGCGAATTCGAGTTGGCCCCAATCACGTCGATTGTCCCTCCACTTTCTCGCTTGGAGCCGCCCATACCTCCACGGGGACCGCCACCGTACGATTCCTTTGGATCCCTCGAACCTCCGTATGATGAACGGTACTTCTCGTATCCAGTTCCAGGTCCGCCCATAGTAGACGGGACCTGATTTACCATGCTCTAAAAATATTTTAAAATAGCAACTTTGAATATGCCAGCAGCGATGCAAAAAAAGAAAGCTTCACAGAAGGTTGCTAGTATGAACGCCATGCGCATGGAAATACCAAATCCGCCAACGTTTCAGGTTAATTCAGCTGTTAAACCTATCAAAGTGGTTTTCATCTTAGACAATATCTCTAGTGGGTATTAATGGGGAAAAACACTACATTTGGCAAGCCGTATGGATTACGCACCTTTACACCCTGTATGTTATTGTCGCCTCGGAGTCTCCTCTGTCGGTCACAGTAAATTTTCCAGGTCTCTTCCGTGAACCCATAGTTGAAGTAATCTGTAATATCTGCTCCAGGTTTGCGCCAAGGTTTCTCCTCGAGCGAGTCGATGTTAAATTCGTAGATATTTGTTCCTATATCAGGATATACGCGTAGCGGAACAAACGTGAAAATGAAATAGATCATATCTTTGCTCTCTCCAGGAATAGTGTCGTAATCGAACAAACTACAATGAACAATGTCCAAGAACGTCAATGATCAATCAGCCTTGCATAGATCTTTGGAACTCAAAAAAGTTAAACCTTTCGTAACAATTACGTACACGTGCTCGTAAGCGTGTCATTAAGTCAATTACCAACTTATTAAAACGGACAGGCGGATGTGTCCTATCGCCTACCATTGATCGATGCGACCGCGTCGATGTCCAATCCTTTGTGCGTCTGTTTCACGATTTGACCTCCGGGAGCTCCAAGGCCAGTGACAACCGTCGTACCTCCGCCAATACTTTTTTTGATGTTGAGATTAACCGGCGCCCCTCCAGCGACGATTCCACCGGGTCCAGTTGCCATGGCTCCCCCAGCTGGAACGGGGGCTGATTTTGTGTCACCGATCGTGATCTGCAAGCAATGTTCAAAACAGCATATCCATTTGGCATCACAAAAATATTCATTTGCTGAATTGATATGTTTGAACTACCTCGGTCTTGATGCGCGAAGACTCCATAATTTAGCAAGGACTAGCAAGGTCTTTCCTGCATAGTTGAAACAGTATTTGAAACAGGTTATATAGTTAGACAGCACAATAACGATATCCTATTGATATCTATTTTCGGTTTAAAAGTAATTCTGCTTAAATTGGCCCTTTGCCGGTAAAACTGTAAACGGGTTTCATATGAATAGATACTTACCTCGGTGAACTGAATTACTGAGAAACAAAATCGTAGAAGTAATAAAAAAGCATAAAATAATGATAATTTTTATATTTTTATGGGTTATAGTTCACTCAATGACCAGTGGAACCACAAATAGTTTTATCAAATGCAACCTTCTGTTGAAAAATATTTTACTAAATGCTGTTCTTTCGGGCACAAATGAACTTGCTACACTACTCCCGTGTCACAAACCATTCATTCACATTATTTAATAATCTTTGCTAGCCTAACTTTACAAGTGGCACACACACGTGGATTTGGTCACAATGCGATTGGAATTATATTAAATAATTTTTTAGGCAAATGTGTTCAATACCACTAATCACCTAACTGAATAAATTAAGCAATAGAATGCTTTCGCGTTCCTTACATCACAATAAACTGCATTGCAAGGGAACTGAGCCATTCGCTAAGCATTGCTAACGATTTGCTTGAAGGCCGTAAACGGTACAGGATATCCACAATCCTATAAAAATTTGCAAGATTAAGTATCATAACAGCGAAAAAATCTCTTCAAGAACATACTAAGGAAAAATAAAAAGGGGCACGACTTCGACTGATAATGAATTACTCCAGACTTCGACAAATTGTTTAAGAAAACCGCAAGCTGCTCACTTTAGCTTCCGTTCTCAACCTCGAGGAAAGTACATTAAAGAAGTTGTACGCTCAGTGGATCAAAAGCACAATTCGACGAAAAAATATTTGGCCGAAGTACATCTTCTTATAAAAAAGGCACGATCTTGTACAAGCATGTAAGTGAAGGGCAAGGTTAACTGTTGAGAAAGTGTACGATTGCCCCAGATATTTAGGTTATTTGAGAAATATTTTTGCTACACTTCTTGTGCTCACTCATTTTTGCGGAATAAACTCGAAAAAAATTACGTCTTTTCCATAAGAGAAGATACAACGGTTACAAGCCAACTGGTTCAAATATAGGCATGACGGATTCGAGTAAAGCACCTCGTGGTAGGTTTTTGAGTCGCATTTACACAAAGTGCAATCATTCAGAAATCAGACAAACGCTAACTTAGTGTACCACACAGTACTAGTCAAGCAAAGTTTTCTGACAAAATACTGATTACTAAGCTAGTTCCCATTAAGGAGTGCACGCTTAGACTTTGCAGGCTTAATGTGTGACGTTGAAATGTTAGAACCGCGAAAGGCTTTTCAAATTTTCTAAAAGTTTTCTAAAGGTCTCTAGTTTTTCTAAAAAAGTAGAACTTGACAGAACGGATCTACTCAATTTACTGCTGCGAGAAATACTACCTAAATAACTAATCTTCTCTTTATAGGCAGATATATTGCGATCTCCAAATCTCAATATTTGTTCTTTTCCACCACTGCGTAGACATGAAGTGTTTGCGCGTGCACCCGCGAATTGCTCTCGATGAACCGCTACTCTGGACGCAGATATCATTTATGGAATTCAACACGCAAAATATTGAATGACAAATCTGCTTGCTATTCCTCGACACAGCATTAAGTAAAGCTATGAGGTGAATAATTTTTCAATCAAATAGAGAGTGCTAAAAGGGTACGCGTTTATTATGGCGCTGTTGTGATAATTTCCCCGGTTTGCAATATCACCTGAATTTGGTCCTCATCATCATCGTCTTCGTCGTCCTCTTCCTCATCCTGATCTTCGCCCTCCTCGAGCTCATTTTTTCCGGCCTTGCTGCCGCTCTTACTGTTCTCCTTTTCAATCTGAGACTCTTCGACCAGCGTCACCTGCTGCTCTTCCTGTGAATCTTCGCCGGGAACACCCTGTGAACAGACATGCAACAACACGTATGTTATATTAACGAAAAAACAGTACAGATCTTCTCTTTCAAGCACGAAATTTCTTCAATGTAAGTGTACAGTTCTAAACAAATATACTTGACACGAATATATTCCTTCAGATGTATTAATCAATGATATCGTGTCGATGAACAAGGGTCTTGTATAACAATGAATCTATAAATTTTTTCCGTCTGACATTTATTCGTAATTTAAAAAGAGAACATTTCATGCAAAATAGATGCATAAGTCGAAGGAACTAATAAATCATCACTCCTCCATACCATAAATTCCCCGTACCATAAATCTGGGTGGCGCGTTAGCATCCGAATTTACCCTTTAATCCATCGGTACTAGTTTTAGTCACTTGTTAGCAAATGAAACACTTTGAAATCACAGTACCAGCAAATGACCCGCATATCTTGCATAAGCGTATACGAGTGTTTTGTAATAGCTATACAAAACAGTGGTTGCCTCTACGTATTTGCCTAAAGAACCTAGCCAGGGTGTTGTTCTGGTGTTGTTCAATGTTCATACAACATGCGCTCTACTGTTTGAGCCAGCAACGGAAGCTTTTGTCACTAAGACAAGTATTGCTCAAATTTATCTCCCTGCCACTAACCGGTTCTTGCGAGGAGTCATCACCCACTGGGGGAGCATCAACCTCTTTCGATTCGTAGAGCCAAGCATCCTCGTCACCCGCTCCAGGCCCAGTTGGTACCGCAGAGGCCGCACTCATTGCCCGCTGTTACACCAACCACCACCAAACCAATTCAACCGCCAAATCGAACACTCACAAACCCCGTCGCGGCCTGGGCGGTATTGCTACAACAGAAGACACAGCCTTGACAACACCAAGTTTCGAAAGTCTGTCTTGCTGACTTTTCAGTACGTCTAGTCCTAAATAGATTTTATCCAGAACGTCGATAAAAATGTCACCGACGACAGGTTCTACAAGGTTCTGTATAGCATTAGTTCGTTGACATGAACTGTATATGTGTACATACACAATGAATAGAGTATCTCCACGACAAACCCATTGAGTGTTCCACCAAATATTTATGGTGCAATCGCAGAGACCGAACGCGTTAGAGCCCTCCGTCGTCAGCACGTTGTGCAGCTTCTGCTGCCACGATGGGTGTTACTAAAGCCGGTGTTATTTTGAAATCCCCCACTTTTTGGCTATTGTAGCGATACAGCTATAGCAAATATATTGCTATATAGGTTGGGAAGCCTATGTAAACAAACAAAGGCGGGCTATGATCTTGTTCGTTCAATATAGAAACGATGCCACTGGAAACAGCTCACATGGAAGCCCTTAAGGAAAGGCTTGTTCTAAAAAAACACGTGAAACCACACAAGTCGCGGCGCACTTTATAAATACTATCATCTTCAAGAGAATTCCTACTGAAGTGACGAAAACCAAAAATGTCGATATCTGAAACGCTAGTGCCTACGGCATTCTGAAGCGAACGGGTGAATGTGGCAACGGTGGTAAGTGAATTCACAGCTGCATCGGTTAAACGAGGGATAGAGAGTGCGCGAATCCTGTGAACTCAACCCCCGTGAGCTTTTCACTTCTATGTTTTCGTGTTATCTTTTGTCGGACACTGCCGTTAACATACGGGTTAATAACAGTAGAATTGTCGAGAATAATTGAGACAAAAGATTCAAAACAAAATAGGTCATTAAACTAGAGGCGTAATACTGAAGTTAGTGCTGTTCCAGACAGAAGTCGTGCCGCAGAAATAGTGAAGCCTGTATGTTTCAATTTCTTATCAACACTTTGATTTTAGCTAAAAGGCCGGGAAGCAATCTTCGGGAGAAAATCGTACTTCACAGGATTATTTCTATAGTCGACTTAACGTATCCGCTTGCTGGATTCATACATCCCGCTTGGCCGATTGGCCGCTTGTGCTGAACTATGTGGCTTTTGTCAGGCTCGGTGGCTTGGCACATTCGCATGCGCCTTACGAACGGAGGAAACACGTAGGTGCACGCGTTCGACTCCCGGCGTTGCATATTTAAATTTATGAGGTCTGTCTTATGAAGTAATGCAAAAAGGGCTACTGTGAAAGTTAAATCCACGGTCGCACTTTTAGCAGAGTAGCACGTTAAATGTTGGCTGAGAGTCAGCCCTAAAGATATTATGTGCGCTTTTGTCGTCGTCAAATCAAACAAACCGTGATGACTCAATTAAGTTGGGTGATTCTAATTTTGCCACTTTCGTAATCAGCACCGGTTCTGCTGCGTGAGTGAGATGCAAAGCGGTATTGTAGACGCGTGATGGTTAGCCCTGAAAAAGTGAAATGAGTAAGAAAGTAAAGCAAACAGTATATAAAAGACACAGGTAGGGCTGTGTGAAACCGACTGCAGGCTTTCTAGCTCGGTTTGCCGTAAGAGCAATTGACCCGCCTTTAACTTTGTACGTGTCGCCTCTAGTGCTTTTTAATGGATAGGTTGCATATACGAAGTGCTTCTTGCACAACTCTTGTTGCATATTTCTAGTGCTTGTTCTATTCCAAAAATAGGTTTCAATTTCCTGAAACAAATATTGGGCATCATGTGATTAATTCAGGACGGAAGGCTGTCTTTTTCGTACAGCTACTTGCGTGAGCGATGCTTAATGTAATTCGAGTAGACTTATTTGGAAAGCGCCTTGCAGTACATAAAAGTAGTACATTTTAGAGTAGTACGTCTAAGTATATAAAATATTTTTTAAATAATGAAGTTATAATGAAACATCTGGTCGTATTTGTTTGATTTCAACTTTCGATAATCTGTGAAACTGATTTAAAAGAACACTGTAGAAAAATAAAATTAGCCCTCACAGCCACATATACGTAAATATCTTTTATGTTCCTTATACGTAAGAATCAGAAACGTATTTGGAAATTGCCTATGTTGTTTTGATGGCACTAATTTCGGATTTCAGTAAACATTGTTGTCCTTTTTTGTTTTCGTCTACCGTTCTGACGCATTACAGAGCTGCGAAGTGTGTTACAGCTCTTCGATATTGGCATTATGTCATCTAGCGAGTCTAGCGATTACGAGGAGGAAGAATTTGAATCTACCAACATTCCTTGCGTCTTCTGTGATGAGGTGCAGGCGGACGACCGCGTCTTCAAGGGGCATTGTGTCAGCGTACACAGTATCGATATATTTGAAATTTTCGGACGTCTCGGCGATGTGTTCCGCGTGATTAAGGCAATTAACTACCTTCGGAGAGAGCGGCCCTCCTCTGAAGACTTTGCACGACTCGTTAGTTCTTCCTCGCATCCTTGGAATGCCGAAGAATTTCTGCAACCCGTGATACCCAACGACCCTCTGTTGCTGCTCGATTATGAGGATGCATTTGACAAACACCGTCCCCACCATAGCAAGAATGAGACAGACGAGGTGAACTTACTTAAGGAGCGACTACAGCTAGCCTACGAACATATCGCTTCAATGCAAAAATCCGCACGAGCCATTCTCGACAGCGGTGACGAAGCACCGAGGGCACAGAGAGAACGCAACGATTTGGCAGTATCCGAGCTGAAACTTAACGATGACCGGAATTACATTGAGTCCTATTCGCACTTTGCGATCCATCAGGAGATGCTGCAGGACGTTCATCGAAATGAAGCGTACCGACTCGGGATACTGGCTAACGAGAAGCGGATAGAGGGTAGAACCTGTCTGGACGTTGGATGCGGTACTGGTATTTTGTCGATGTTCCTGGCTCGAGAGGGCAAGGCCGCAAGCGTGCAAGCTGTTGACTTTTCGGAAATCATCTACTGTGCGATGGATATTATTCGGGAGAATAACTATCAGGACGTGGTGACGTTCAGCAAGGGCAAGCTTGAAGATCTGGTTGAGAGACAGAAAAGCGGTCTGAAACGAGTCGGCGTCATCGTATCGGAGTGGATGGGCTATTTTCTTCTATTCGAAAGTATGATGGACACCGTAATTACGGCCCGTAACAAACTGCTCGAGCCGGATGGGCTCATCCTACCCTGTAAAGCGTCGATGTTTCTTACCATCACGGACAGTGCTACATTGCACGAACGTAACGTCGCCTACTGGGAAGATGTGTATGGCTTTAAGATGACATGTATGAAGAAGCTGTCCGTTGGTGACGTCCTCGTAGAGGTCTGTTTTGACAAGGACGTCTGTGGGACCGAAGTAGGGTTTAAGAAGTTTGACATGTACACTGTAACCGTTGAAGAGACGGTGTCTTTCAGCTCGCCGTTCAATATCACTGCGACACGCGACGCGAGTGTCACGGCTATAGTGGGATATTTCGAAGTTTACTTCGACCCTGACGAAAAGGTATATGTGCTCATACTTATTGCAGATTTTTCACCAGGTACTTGCGGTAGTTCATTTTAATGGCCATTTTTGCTTAGTGCTAAATGGAGCAAAAAACGCATTCAGCAATTCAAAAATAGTGTCATTTGTATACACCGTATCATGCATGGCAATACGAACGGATCAAGAATGCATGAATCCATTTCTTTAAAACCAGGCGTTTAGATTACCACTACAAGGCAAAACTTAACTGTAAGCTAAGCAGATAGTTGCTGATTTCATAATTTTATAGCTCAATATCCAGTAAAATATCCTCGACTTGTTCAGGAGGCTTAATAGATTACAACATGGTTAAGCTGATCTTATCTTCGGATCTCTGGATCAGGTTATGCCTCGAACCGTTACGACGTGAAACTACGCTGTATTACTGTACTGACACAAACCAATCATAATAGATAATTGTGTTACATTCACATCTGTTGAAATAGGTGAAGCTCTCAACTCGTCCAGGTGGCGTTGGGAACGCTGCAACACATTGGAAGCAAACCATATTTTTGCTACCAAAGCCAATCAGCTTGAAAAGGGATGACAGCCTTAGAGGGACGATATCGGTGAGGCGTAGTCGCAAAAATCGACGTGGCCTCGAACTAGACATAGCACTCGAAAACAGACCTCTATTAAAGTATTCGGTCTGATTAGACTGGAACGGTTGCGAGAGGAGGAGTGTGCACACGCCGACGCGGGTGTCTAATTAAGTAAACGGGCGCACATTGGTGAGTAGAATGAGTGAAACAGGACGGTTGTTAACGACATGCGTATGACTATGACTAAGCAAGCCGTTATATAATTATGTCCAGTGAATGGCTCTGTACACCATGTATTGTGGACAAAAGCTCTATATTAAATAAAGCCATAAATGCTATGGACGTAGCAGTTGTTTGTCATGAGACAGAGTTCTTCTTATTTCCTTGGTTAATCATAGTAATTCCTGCATCCTTTTGGCGGCCCCTCGGGAGAATGCACACGTTTGGATATTTATGTTAAAGCACAGGTGGATAGGAGTCCAAGACCCTGGCTGCTTTTAAAGTATATGTCGACTCCCTACTTTTAGTGTTTTAGCATTGCTCGTTGCCCTTGTACAAGTAAATGGCTGTTTGTTGCTTATAGCATATACTATGGGTTATTCACCAAACAAGATCAATACAGTAAATCAAATGATAAACTCTGAAGCTCATACTCCGGGTTTCCGTATTCTTAATAGCCATTAAGCACCCACTATTTCAGTTGTATCCGAAACTATGTTGTGTGCAATTATTCACATACACCAATTATCCGTGCAACGCAGCTTAGGTTATTGTGCCAAAGACGCGTTGCAGCTTTAACTATTTTTGCTGTAGATTTCTCTGTTGCTAAAAGTTCTAATAACGATTTAGGGGCGCTAGGCGTAGTTATTCTCAATAATTCATCTTAAAGATTACGCTTTTTATGATGCTGTGCGAGCTTTCTCCCACTCAGGGTTTCGCAGGGCGTTAATCAAGACTTTCATACATTCTAAACGGTGAAAATGAGAACATTGTGACCTCAGCGACATTCTATTGGTTTATGAATGAGTAACATGCGATTATGCTTTCTTCTTTGGCAGAACGATCTTGATAGACCTATTCATTGAGTCGTAACTATCTGAACAGATACAACGAGTAGCGAGCCTATGAAATCAATGTTGAGCGGTGTCAGATCCCGTTCGAAGGATTAAGGGAGCCCATTTAGCAGCGGGAAAAGCTCTACTAGTCTATTTTATCAAGTGCGTCAAACTAAACTAAAACTAGGAGGGTGCAATTAGCCCACGACTATCCGCAAGTTTATAAAGGAAAACGCTAGAGAATCATCCAGGACAAGGAATAAACCAGAGGAAAGTGACTAAGTTTGAAAGTGGCTCAAGAGAAGCGTATGAACAAGTTTCGGAAAGCAGAAGTTAACATCAATAGTTTGGATTGCACGCTCCTTTTTTGGAAGTTGAAGATCATCAGGAGGCTCAAAACGTCTGTAGCTATTACAGGAGTGCATGCGCAGCAGTGTAAAGCTTGCCCAAAGGTGGAAGCACACAGGAAATCACGTTAGGTGAGACTAGCAATCTCCGTAGGTAGGAGAAAGCTTCTTAACCTGCCTTCAGGCGCAGATTTCGCAAACTTTACCTTTCCATACTCTACTTTTTTCACTTTTTTGGACCCTTTTTGTACCTTTTTCATATTGTTGGACGCTAGAGCAAAACATTTTGCTCAAACTAACGTCGACGTTCAACGGCCTTACAAGCCACATGGTCAGATTATTCAACTTTGAGGTATTCAATTGAAGAACTTGGTGTCTTTTGTAGTCACAACTTTTCACTCACCGTTGTCGAAATGCCACTGCGCGTACGACTATAGTCTTTTACATTCAGCGAAAGGCAAAATTCATCCAAGTATTAACGACCATAGGGTCCCTTACATCTGTCATGGCCAAAAAATGCAACGGGCTCACAAAACCGGACCCAGCTGGATCCTCATCGAAGGATGCATTAATTGCATTAACGTATAAGACACACCAAAACACTAAATTGATTACCCTGACATGCATAATAAAAATTAGGTGATGAGGTTAACTAGGAATTTTGTAATTACATCTTCAGGAATCTTTCTAACGTCTATTAGTCTACTGTCTTTGCTACAGGAACTCGCTTTATCAAGATAATCAGAAAATATGGATTTTTATGCCTTGTACATCGTCCCTTATGTACATCAAATTTAAATACGTATTAGTGAAGTGTACAACAATGAAATTCAGGATATGATATTATCTGCTTGCTGTAGCCTGTGGCAGAGTTATGACGGCATTTTTAAGAATTCCTACATGACCCATCATCTTGCTCACACGATAGCTAAACTTATATCACTTTGCGCTTTCAAAGTGAACCCGCGCACGCGGGTTGTCCTAATTGACTCGCGGAGTAGCGTGTATTTATTTGTCCACTACCATGGACAATTTGTGTTAGCCGATGCGTTGAAATGGATTTACATGGAAATGACTATTATATACCATTCAAATGATAGATCGTTGAAGATGACCACAGATACTAATCTAGCTTCTAGTGAAATTATTTAGCTAGAGTTCGCGCATAGAATTCGCGCTAAAGTATAAGGTTAGCTTAAGTTAAATACATTCACTATGGAACGTAGAATTTATTGATTTTGATTGTTTCACTAGAGTTTGCATTTATGCTGACATGAATCCTCTGGATCCATAAAAAAATCTGCGTTTTTAAATGCGAGACCGGAGTAACCGAGTAGCTTTGTTGAATTAAAACATGACTTAAAGTCGTAAAGGCTGCGGCAAGGATTGAACCCGCGACCTTCTGTTTACAACACAGACGCCTTGCCACTTAGCTGCAGAGCCACATGCTACAACACCCCCAACACCTCTGCTATCAGTTAGGGCCAACAAAAATATTTTAGGCCTGACCAGCAACCAACACTTATTATGTCCACGGTATTAGATAGTACCGACGAGCACAAAACCGATCTTTTTCTTACTGAATGATTTAGAAGTGCACACGTTTCGAAAACACCACTGGACACTACGCAGAAATGTTTGAATTCACTTATTAATTGCTAGTAAGCGTTTGGATATAATTATTTATATGCAATTGTGTGTGCGTATATGGTCCACTATGAATTTAAAGCACAAAGTCTAGCTACTCAATAACAACGCAAAGCCTTACCAGCGTGACACGAAGCCGCAAAGACCCAAAGGAAGCAAGCTGAAATGTTGAGTCCATTACGCAAACAGGTTCGCTCGCAATGGCAAAATAGAGCTGTCGAGCAGTTGCGACGGTCAGCAAGATAGATTGAAATAAACTATGCATATGCCTGTACGATAATCGAAGCGAAAGCTAATCCTTTAAGACTTAGACAGTCTCATTTGCAGAGGATTTGTGCTGACCAACATACTAGACGTTTTAACAGTTCTTGTGTAGTTGCATAAGCACATATATAAGCAATTGCTGGCATAGAGAACGGTAATTCGCTGTGGTATTGTGGTGGTATAGAGCATTGCTAGATAATCTTTCTAGTAAATTTCCAAGGTCGCTGTTTTAGTTGCTCAAAAGATACAGATAAAAATGTCGCCGCATATATCCCTGTGACACTAGAAAATCGTGACGGCTGGAAGAGTGCACCCGAATAGCTTGATTCCGACGTCGTAAAAATATGAACGAGCAGTTTCTCTTAATAGCAGATGTATGATGATGAATAAAACGACACTGGATGATAGATGCACTGTTTGTGATATAAGACTGACGTTGCCTAGCGATTTTGTATACATTTATTGCGAGAATAGGAAAGCAAGAAGTACTGCTAAACACTAAAAAACCTATTTAGTAGAATTATCTCCCTGTTCTCTGAAATTTGGAGGGTCTTTGACCTGTAGGCAAGCCAAGAAGATCAACAATTCTCGTCTCTCACAGATGCCAGATCTAGACACTATCTAGTCTCTACGTTGCTATTTACAAGAAAATTTCTCTTCGTGAATATACATACTGAAAATAAGTGGCTTCTTGACCCTTTCTACTTGTAGTTTGACAAAAGTTCCTAAAACCTCTTCTATCAACCATCAGCTTGTAACGTGGTTTACTTTAAGAATCTAAACGTTTGTAATTTTTGCCGATCATTATAGAACAAAGAATCCTCGTAATTACCATTGCTAAATTCTGGGTCACCATAATCTCAGTTTAAATTTATTAATGGCCATGACCGTGATCAATAAACATAAGTGGTTGCCAATTTTACGCTATTTTAAGCGGGTGTAATGAAGATAACGCCATCAAAGCAGGTCGATATCGCAATCAGTGCTCGTCAGGACAATTGGTCTGAAAAATTGTGGAATTTGTTATAACGTATAATCCTAATGGAAAACAGTAAAGACCTGAGCGCGATAGCTAATTGTGCGGCACAAGGAGGATTCGCGTAATAATGCGTGCCGTATGCGCACCGTGGTACTATATATTGAGTTATAACAATCTAATGTATATTAATGTTTGTTTGATGAATATCTTTAGAAATCGCATGCTGTTGTGCACTTAATGGAACACCCGTATTAAAAATTCTATGTGAATACTTATGTGTTTATTTTGGACTCGGTCGAATCGCGGTTACTTCGTTACAAAAGAACAGAATGCAATTGCACGAATGCAACTTACTATAATGACTGGCACACGCTTAGTATAGTTTTAATCACTACGAGTAGTGGCCGCTACTGTTGGTAATTTCGCGAAGGCATTTTGCGGAGGATTTCGCCAAGCCGTGTGGCCACTCTGCTCTAGCAGATTATTTAGCAACATCATAAAAGAAATTGGACATTGTCGAAATCAGACCGGCCGGGTGATTTGCTCTTGCTACTTGCTGCGAAGCAGAAGCGGCTAATAATGCGTAAGAATATTAAAACCTCTTCAAGCTTAATACTACACACAGCCATTACGCCATTTTAGACAGAATCAACTGTATTATACTATAGCAAATTATTGGCTTTTAGCTCAATGGAGATATTTCCCACCAGCAAGTTGTGTCCGTTTTTAAATGTAAAAGGTGCATTTTTAACATATTTATCAACTAATACTAGTATAATGTTTCAACTTAACAAAAGAGGAGTCCATATTGATAGGCCTAAAGTGTTATGCCTGTTGACTTTGTGAAGATTTGGCAGTCAGAAATTTCTATTCTACCTGTTCAACGTCCATCCAATCTCGGTCAACTTCATTTATCTTGAGAATTGCATCCACCGCAGTTTTGGCTTCCGGAGACAGGCTTTTTTCACGAGTTGAGACGTAGTACGTTTCTGCAGCGTGTAAAAATTGTACACAAATACCATAACTACGATAAAAAGCATTCAAATTCCTTGTGTAATTCATCATTTTTCAAGGACATGTAGAGTCGAAGGGCCGTTTATATTTGTATGTTCTACGCCTCAAATCAGTTGTTTGGTTGGCTTTATGGGGGCTTGAGTTCGTGAAAGTTAGTGAATCAAATATTGGTTCAAAAAATAGAACCAATATGTCCGAGTGTTGTCCGAGGGCTGTCGAGTGTATATGTTTGCTTATGTACGCACCTCTGTCTCCGTTGACGCCGTAACCAACCAGCCAATTGTCGTAATCCGTGCCGAGGACGTTCACAGCAACTTTATCAGCTGTTCATGTGAAGCACATAGATGTCATTAGATGATGACAATCATGTATATGAATGGTTGAAATTCGACAGCTCCAACTATTGTTTTTGTATTAATAAAAATATTATTACTTCTGTTTTTATCACATGCCACCTAAGAGATACTTACCCTTTGACTCGAAGAAATACCGGGATTTATGTGTGCGGTCATCAACAATGTTGAAATGGGTTTCCTTATAATCATCACTGAAACGATTTCAAATAGGAAGCCATCAGTCATAGACATCTCATTGGTTTTACTCGTTTCCAAACAACCGTTTTCTTTCAGTTACCTGTCAAATTGAGACAAAGTTCAATTCTGACGCCAAATAAGTTGTAAGATGCGTTTTTAACACAAACTCGATTTGGACTATTTTGTTGAAAGGAGGCATTGTGCCATGAGAAAATTACCCTTACGACGTCTCATAGCACTGCGATTTTGCTCTACTAACAAATTACTCTTATCAACGCATCTGCCTTGAAACTCTGGCTAGAGCTCACTGTTTATTTGAAAGTCATCCGGTTATCGCAATAGCTTGTGTATAAGTGAGCATTACTTAACCACCGATAATATCAAATGATTGTGTTCCAATGCACCAGAATTACACTAAATGCGCACACGAGCAAAACGTGGCCAAAGAATCGGATTGTGTGACTTGAAACGTACGCTGAATTGACCCAGTATGTCGTCATGGCATAGAGATCCTCGATTTTAGGATCGTGTTTTAAATTGTACTTAATACACTTGATTGAGTCGAAAAGCTTGGTGTTCCGGCGGACGACAAACCACTGCCCTTGCACCTGCCAAACAGAAAAAGCGTGGAGAACGGTAAACTGAATGTAATATATACATCGTAAGCGTGAAATGCTTTGCTCGACCGAGGGAGTCTGAATTACTCTAATACTTCTTTATAAGACACTTCCACGGTTGAAGTAGTATGTATGTAGAGGACGTTAGATTTTATATGATGGGGAGGAAGGTTCAGT
Source organism: Tropilaelaps mercedesae (assembly GCA_002081605.1). Lineage (NCBI taxonomy): Eukaryota > Metazoa > Arthropoda > Arachnida > Mesostigmata > Laelapidae > Tropilaelaps > Tropilaelaps mercedesae. The sequence continues at coordinate 26,288 of MNPL01014722.1, read as the reverse complement.
GACTTACCATATTAGTAGCCAAGGTGCATGCGGAGTGCATTTTAATGCGGTAAAGGTTTTTGTGGGGTTTTTTATTTTGTATTCTTGCTAGGTTAGCCTCGTGTCAGTACTAATGAATATCCACTGTGGTTTCATTTTATAAACTGAAAAATTGCGACTTCTTCGAGGCCATGCCGTGTTCGATGGTCAAATGGGCTAACAGAGTTGGCAACTGGTACTTGGATTTCTTTTCTGTGCAACAAGCGACATCTTAGCCTGCCAGATTTCGCGTGTCCAACCGAGTTGTTTACATCAGCCCCCTATCGCGCGTCAAAATAATGGAGTACGTGGGTTCTAAAATGCACGAAAATGGTTTTATGTGCGGTGCGTCCTAATGTGAAAATGAGGCGTCTTAACATAAACACAACTGTTATTTTACAGCAAGTCCCTCACAGTTACTTGAAGAGTACATGCACATTACCACGATTGACGAGTGTGATGTAAAAACACGAGCGTACGGATACATACAGGACTCTAACCAACAGCAGGAAGCGTAAAGAAACAAAATCAACATTTCCGTGAGGGCCCTAATTAATTGAAAATCTATAAACCAAACACACTATGTTTACCTTTTCTGGATCATAATTTTCCATGAGGATGACCTTTTTAGTTAGAACATCGCCACAGAAAAAAAGTAATGTGCAGAAAACGCAGATTTTGAATGAGAGCGCCATAGCAACGCCGATTCCCGCTAAATTTAATCGAATCAACAAAATACCTGTCCACAGGCTGAAGCAAAACGATTTTGACCTAACCTGCTGATATCTCGTTGAATTTATAGCCGCAGAGGTCGTTGCAGAATTCGGATTGGTAAACTCAGTGGCGATGGCTATAATAATCCCATTAATCTTCGAAACGACTTTCATATGTCTTCCGTTAAACTTCAGCGACAGTCACAAGAGTAAACCAATACAACTGTGAATAGACAAGGCAATTTACAATGGAGACTTTACTCAAATAACGATTAAATATTCGTTTCCGTATTGGCGATGGCAAGCTAGCTAACCTTGGTATTGCCGTTACCGCCACGCAGCTACAGACTCAAAGGATTGCCTTTGAGGGCAGTCAACGATTATCTACTTGAAATCGCTTAAAACATACATGTTTATACTGAGAGGCATAGCCTAATAGAACAGTCGGTGTCTGATAACTGATCGGGTCCATGTTAGGCGATCGAGTAGCATTAATATGGTGGGAGATGCTTTGTTTGTGGCGGCGGCGAAGTAACTAGGTCTCCATCCCTCGAACCCTGTGCGCTGAAAGCTATGACAATGTTTCCCGCTGAACATTAACTTCAATAAGCTTACGGTGAAAAATGAATAGCAGTCCTTCCCTAGACAATAAGCAGTCAAAATAAAGCGTGACAAAAAAAAATAACTGCCTGCCAACATGAAATGCCGTTTCCTTATGTAGCACTGTGAACCCTAAGACAATAGTACTTGGCCTTACGTATACTGTGCCACCTTGTGCTGAGTTTGGTGGAACCGCTATTCGAAGGTATACCTATTATAAAATAATATGCCGTAAGTTTTGTTCAAATTCTCACATTACATTTTATTTTTATATCGAAGTTATAACAACAGCTTTTTAGCAGATTTTTATTTCATTGGGCTGTTAGAGAATATATATATATTCCAAAAAACTAGACAACTTTTGTAAAAAGGAAATTCATGTCTAAGCAAGCACTTATTATCTTATTATTCTACGTCATTGTGTTCTCTTTTGGCGCTATTAAAATCCTTAGCTCCAGCTAAAACGAAAACATCGCGTGTTTTTTATTAACTTCATCAAAATCCAAATTAGTAATCCAAGAAGTTTTCTTGTGTAACGTGTCTTTGTTATTGCTTTGCCTTCCTTAATCTTTATCTTTATAAACAGTATCGTCGGATATTGTATGTGTGTCTGGTTTCTTCTCGTTAATGATCCGGTGAACGTTTTGGTACCGGTTGAAAAGTCATCGTCGTTCACCAATGATCGATCAATATCGCATAGTCTACGTAAGTAGCACCGTGGTGACACACCGACGTTGGGACGTTCAACAGCAAAATGCAAGAACTGTCGATTACACGGTAGCAGCTCGCTGGCTGAAACGAAGCCTTTGAATGAAAAAGACCACTTGCAGAGCGACATGTCGCGACGGCGATGGTACATTGACGGCGGTGTATGGCGACGTCGCGTGAAAAATCGAGGACGCATTCCAAGCCAGTCAGCATGTCGAGTTGTGCCCTGTCGTAGTGATTTCTTTGCCTTAGAGGCTCTCAGCATAGCTGCTGTATTGTAAGTGATGAACGTGTCCCTGTGGCGGCATGTGCGACGTGTACATATAAAGAAGGCGATTCAAAAACTAACTAAGGCTATACATTGGATCTTATTTTCATACGTTTTGAAGCTAGTAGACAAAATTCGTAGAACATGGTGACTTGTTCGGACTAAAGTGATATACTAGTTTAACTTGTTCAACCAACCAAGTGAGATCGGATTCAGTACCCAATCGTGATTGGTTGCTGAAGGTATGGAATCTATATCAGTTCCAACTTACCGGCTATTATTTGTTCCTGAGTTGTTGTGTCATGCAACGAAAACGCAAACACTTAACTAGAACCGTACCTATTCTATTGAACATTGCGCTCACCTGCTATAAAAAAGAATCGTCAATGATGCTTGCTTACTTTTATCGGGCGTCGTTAACATTTAAAAGTTAGGAGCCGAGCTTGTTTCCCATTCCTTTAATCGGGTATTTTTATTAGCGATCTAACATGTATTGGGGCAGGCTTTGAGTGAATAGTGTCGCGAACTTGGGTCAATTAATTCGCACGACGTAAAATGACACGTTCAGCTTTATAGTATTATTTATCCTGTTGCAAATAAAGAATTATTATTTATCAAATGATGTGAGTTATGAATCTTGTTATAGGCATTTAGCACACCTATGGTACAGCATGGTACAGCAGTATGGTTACAACATAAGAAGGTGTGTAGATTTATTTCATTTGTCCAAGCCGACACTTGGTGAAAGCTATATTAAATTGTATTTAGAAAAAAGTATTCTAAACATGTGTAAGAAAACAAATCCTAGAACATGAATCTGGATAACTGCTGAATACAGTAGGCATTTAGTGGAACCTCTTTGGTGAGTCTTCATGAAATACATTGAACAACTAATCCATATTTTTTACAGCTATTACATCCGCTTCCAAAAATTGCAACGTTTTGGAAGCTTTTCAAGCTATTCGAAGGCGTTTCAAGCGCTTGTACAAAGCACCAGTAACTTCAATACGAACATTTTTCCTACACAAATACCTATCGTATTGTGCGTTGCAATGGTTTGGACGCCAGATACATCCGAATAGATGCCCATGTTTTGATCCACGTTAAAATTGCCTTAACTCAGGGACCGTTCCTATTCAAGGTCAATATGTTAATAAGCACAAACCTTTAATTCACAACTGACTTCTATCTACCGTTAATATTAAGGGATAGATGCCTTTATACACGTAAGAACCTGACAATTGCTTTACTAAGCTTCAAGACTGAGAATCCCCGTAGAAGTTATCATTCTACGTTGCTCTACAGAACTTAAAGCAAGGGTCACCTGTATGTGCTATGTTAGGATATCTCCCTTTAGATGATTAACCGGCTGCTTTTTAAATAGTGCCAAGTAGATGATACAGTGCATTCTAGACAACAGGTATTTGATATAATTCGAATCCGAATCATTCCAGGTGATTAGGCACCTTTTAAACACCCGAATTTTTATCACTCGCTTACCGAGAGCAACCATAGCGCCAAATCTAATTAGATTTCAGAACGGAGTTTAACATTATTCATAACTGGTAGTATAATCTGTTAGTACCTGACCAAAAATCCATATAAAAGCGCCATTTTTCCAGATGTGAATCCGATCTAATGCATTGGCATATTTGCAAGCCGCGCTGCTTCTCACTGCGACACAGTGCGTACAAATAGAGCACTGTAAAGTAATGGTAGTAGCAGAGTTGTCGCAGGCGTTATAACGCTCATGTTGATGCAAAGCATTTCGACACAAGCTTTTTTTTGGCCTTGCTCGGATGAAGTATAAATTCGTACGGCATCAGCATCCTGACATGTCTTATTAAGCTTTGCACACTTTCAGCACCGTAGGATCGTTCTAAAAGTATTTCCCTGTAAAAAATTTTCGAGCATATTGCTACAAGGATGAGCGCTTTTCCATTGAATATGAACCCGAACGACGTTTCAGTCTACCGTCTAGTATAATCTGCTTAAGGGCAATATATTTGGCAAAACAGGGAAAATTTCGCCAGTCAAACGGCACCCTAGCGAGGTATAGTTATCTTAACCCGCTGCTTCGAAAGGTGTGCATACTCATCATTGAGCACGCCTACGAGCGCCTAAGAGATGCGCTCAAGCCAAGGTTTCAAATGCTTTCCAAACCTACGCCAACTACGGTAGTAATATTATGAGCCTTGATATTGCTAATAGTGTTTTGTGATGCTCTCAAAGAAACTTGCCTCTTAACCTCTTGTCGAGGAGCTCAAGTGGTCAGTTGAACATGAATGCGTTAGCGACCATCGCGCCGACAGACATGAGCTCAAAGGGAAAATTGACCGAAGAAATGGCGGTACCTAGATCACTAATGAGTTTTCCATCGGCATGGCATCAGGACTCCGTTTGTAGATTTCGACTGTATCCTCCGGTCGAGCAGGAAAATCTTGGTGAGTGACATCTTAGCTATTTATGGGCATAATTGAAAGTATTACAGCGGTAAGAATTGTCAATATTCTTCGAATTCAACCCTATATAACTCAAAAGCAGGAAGCGATGAGAAAATTAAAATAGTAACATAACTTTTACAATCAAATTTTCTGCAAAAAACATACCTAGGCACTGCACTAGTTGAAGACTATCATACTTGTTGGCACTAAATATCCTCTAAGTTTAATCATCGCGAAGTTTAGCGAAAATTTCTGATGAAAACAAACGATTTATGTGCTCCGTTTTGGCCACGCCAAAATGGCTATCCTTCACTTGCTTCTACTAATGCAATATACACAGATTAACTCGTAAGCTTAACCTAGCTAATGGTAACTAAGGCACACTTAATCTATGATTCATGTGTAGGCCAACGTCAGGATCAATATACCTTAAAGAGAGAATTAGGTGGAATTTCCCGTACCACGTATGTTTGGGAATGAATGGCATCTGGTCCAGGCATGGTATTTCCCGAAATAGCTACAACTAGATTGATGAATGCGTATATCACTCATTTATACTATATAATTTAATATATATTTCTTTATTCAGACAAGCATCCCCGATTATATTTCGACTTAAATCTAAACGCTGTAATTTACGTACATTTCCTAATGCACTAAGAGATCCTAATATTGCAACGATTATCTCTAGTATAATTAAATAAGG
>MNPL01014722.1:0-14465 GCA_002081605.1 Tropilaelaps mercedesae | reverse complement strand
TATATATATATATATATATATATAACATGTTTTGCATTCGTCCAGTGCGGCCAACTTGGCGTAGTGAACTGCTAAATTTATCTGTGCTATTTTCCTTACATTATTGATAAACACATTCGTACCACGCGTCCGGTAGGCTATAAAAGAATAAGCTGACACTCTTTACACTAGTTTGGTCATTCCCGACAACGATCAGAGGTCTTAAACAAAAAGCCAAGGGTATTATGTCGATAGTTTTAAAATTTTGTTAATTTTGTGAAACGCTTTGAAAAGGTACACAATTCTGAGGTGGGTGGAATATTATATTATGTAAAGCATGCTTCAATGTAGTTGCTTTAACGTACGTAAAAAATAACATAATATTTGGTCAAGGACTACAATCTCAAATTGATGCTTATCCTGTGCGATGATGGTCGAACTAGAAGTGCTTGGTTAGGGATGGTTGAGGAACTATTCCTTACTCGAGATACCGCTTTGATCAGAAAAGTACTAATATGTGGATGTGCATGACTTTGATAGAGCTGTTCTTCTGGTACAGCCATCAATCCGTATATTTTCACGCAAACTGTCCCCCTGTGTTGTACCATCTATTAACTCAAATCAGGCGCACTTTAGTAGAAGACTTTTTTCGAAAAAGTCAGGCATAAGACATAAGTCAGGCATAAGCCTTGAAGCATAAGACAACATACGAAAGCCGCAAATTGAGAAATAAAAAATGGCAGACGTTTCACAGAATCATAAAAATTTTTATTTTATTCTGTCATCCAATAATTAATCACAGGAGATCCAAGCCCGTTTACATGAAAGTCCTTTGGCGATGATAATTCACAGCATAACTCCTGGCACTGATAAGACACAGTTAATTACGCTTTAAAGATTTCCTAGCATGCTTTTCGCAAAGTAGAAAAGTCAATGTTTGTATAAAGACAACTGCTCTTTTTCGTTCGCAGTGCCATCTCCTCTATCGCTAGACCCTGGCATGCATCGCCGATCCTCGGCTCGTGACTAAGCCTTCAGTTGAGGTAGAATGAGGGCGTGGTTACAAATGAATGCGCGTTTTATTCGTCGTCCGGCAGGTTATTTGATACTGATGTATGTGTGTGTGCGAGTGTGTTATACGTTGTATGGTTAGCGTCGCAGACGGTAGCTGCAAGAAGTTACAACAAGCATAAAGTCGAATAAATGGATACGACATTCTGTCTAGAACGACCGCCAATTCCACAATACTGCTCTCTTCGGACGGCTAACTTACTCGTCAATAGTCGAATAATTCTGCTGTACACAGCGGTTAGTCTCCGATTACTAGACTTTTTTATCGTTGGAAGCCGAAGTAATGTAAACTGGCCGCGTGATCAGCACACCCGCTGGCGAACGGCCTCGTGTGTAAGTGAAAGTGAAGGAAGAAAGCGATCGAGACTTTACCAGCGAAAGGACAAAGGCTCATTGACGATGAGCGATAATGTCGATTTCGAATACGGTTGCAAGCCGAAAAGGCAGAAGTTAACTAGTTGAGTGAGCAACTATAAAGTGATTCATGCCAAAAATTTTTGCAACAGCAATTTAATCCAACTTTCACGTGTAATCATTGCGAATATTATTTAGCTTCCTGTTAACATGAAGTCCATCTAAAGCGTATTGCGCCCGGAAAACCCTCCACTGTCCCATACGTCGTTTCGTTTGTCCACTGGGAAGTCAGCTTAAAGATAAGAAGCGACTGGAATTTAGACAAGAGCTGGGTTCGATCGATCTATTGGCGTTGGTAAGCGCAATGAAGACAGCGGTAACGAAACGGGGGCAGTCTGGGAAGCAAAAATAACAACAAAAAGAGTTAAAAGCTATAGAGACACACATCAAGAAGACGCCTATATAAAATGCATTGTTTGGGGACGCTATCCCCATCGAGCGCTAAATAGTTTTCATTTCACCTCGAGTATCTTGAGCACACAACATTTAGCGTAAAAACTGATGTTTTTCGCTAGCAGAACTCGTGCTGAAAAAGCCAATTTTGCAGCTATTTTTTTTACCCCGGCCGTCGCTGAAACCGAGACTTGCAACATCATTCTACTACTGAAACTGGTTAAGGGTCAAATAGTAGCAAATTAGGCTCGAAAAAGAGTATAGGATCCATTGGAAGTTAAGAATGAAAATTTCTACTATTATATGTATATAGATATATATTTCTATATAAATACGCTATAAATGATATGTATATTGTTAAACCATTGCTATTAATGACTTGTCATTTCTTTCTGCTATTGCTTCTGCTGCTGCCGCTCCTTAGCTGTACCGGACCCTGTACGTTTTGACGTCAGCTGACGCGCCTATGGCATAATTGGTTGTGCACCTTAGGGTGAGTCTTCGCAGTTTTTATACTGTCTTCTGAGCCGTGTCCGATCCCATTGAAATGAAACGCGAATCTTAATTTGGTGAGACCGCGATGGGTAAATAACCTTATTATCGTGTTTTCAGACTTCTCTGAGACCGCACGTCTGGCCACATACAACAAAACACTGTTAATAATAACGATAGTAATTTTTGAGTCCTCGTTTATTATCAATGTTGCTGTCTATACTGATAGACACGCAAATAGTATAATATATGTGTATATGTAAAAAAAGCGTGAAAAATTCTGCTATCTTGACTAGGGATTGGAACGCGCAGAAAGTAGGTTAGATTTGATTAGGTGTGGATGCGTGCCTGAACGTACCTAACATATTGTTATGGCTTACAAATCCGGCCAAATTTTTGTCTTCCACTAGAAGCAAGGTCGATTATTTCTGGCAAGTCAACCATGTGTTTTCGCTTGCTGACGTTAATTTTTTGCGTTTCTTATTTGGTCTTATTTAGTCCCGGTGTACTCTCTTGTTCCTAAACTCCACTCGAAACTTTATTTGTACAACATCATTTTTAATAGTCTTCCCTGACGAGGCGAATAGTCCGTATACAATTAACAACAATAGAGTAGTAGCAGTAGTAGTAATGACAATAATATTGGTACTAATAATTCGCTATTCTCCCGTGCCAAAATTCGACGTAATTTTTTTCGCTTATCGCCGGAACTCACTGCGGAACTTCTGTTAATAGTAAGCGGTTTTTATCACATCTTTCAGTTTTTATCACATCTGTTTGATGCTCTTCGCACTCTGTGAATCTTCACACATCACTCGTTGAAAGACATTGTTCTACGCAGAGTGTACCTTGATTATATTAAAATCAATATCAACAACATCACGTCAAACGATCACTGCACCAACCATCATTACATAGCTAATCTTGATATCAGCCACCACTTCTCGCAGTAGCGGCCTAAATGGAAGGTTTGAAAGAGTTGTTCATTTCAATAACGCAGGGGCTTATTCAATGTTTCGCCAATTGACTGACTTGTAATCGCCATTAATCCGCTTCCGTTTTACTAATCAAAGAAGAGTTTGAATTAAAGAAGAGGTTGGTTTAAATAACCAATTCTAGCAAAAATCTTGTGTGGGATCAATTGGTTGATGTTACCAAGTCGATTAGAATATTACGTAAAAGCCGAGTTGAACGATTTCAAGGTGACAATTGCAGCGAAACCTCTCTGATGATGACGGCGTTTGGCGAAGTGTGAACCGGGCGGCTTCCTCGCATCGGATTGGAGTGGCTTGCTTCTGCTACCGGCAGTTTGAAATGTTGCCAATCATTTTCTGCTGCGGAATCTACTCCGCGTGCTTTACTTACCTATTCGACTTCTACTTGGCTCCTGTCAAAAAGTTGACGCTCGACTTATGCTAGTGGCAAGTACAATACGGTATTGCAACTATGAACATATAAACACATATATATGTGCATAGTTGCGAAATGTTTATTTCGCAAGTTCATAACAAAGGGTTAAACCGAGTGTGGAAGGAAAGGGAGTAGCAATTCATCTTAGAAAATTGAATCTCTTCTTATGATAATTTAGAAAGCTAAATCTCTTCTTATTTTTTTTTGTTAAAAAGCTAACATTATGATAAATTGTTTGGAACATAATTTGTGTCGAGAGAAATTATTTTTAATATTCTTCATCTTTTTTAATTTTTTTATTCTTTATTATATATTTAGTCCCCATTTTATTATTATTATTATTTGTATTTTGATTATTACGATAAGAATTATTATTTTCACCAATTTTAACTTAATCAAAAATGTAAAGGAATAGGTGTGTACGGGATATTTAGCTGGTTTTGTTTTACAATGATACTTACGTGTATGGAATGTACGTGGAACATTTTATTAAAAAACAAGCATCTAGTGCATCCAAAAAATAAAAACACGCTTCTTTAGCGACAATGAATTTTCTCGATTCGATTTCAGTATTTAATGACGATTGACTTGAACACCTTTTCTCTTCAGAAGCCTATGTGTTTCTCAGTGGTGGCGTAAATAAACGAAGTTGTGGCATTTAAGCCGCGAAACATCTTGCTAAAAAAGCCGTTACTTTTTTCCATCCTGTATCCCGAAATTGTTAAATGTGAGCTCAAGATTAGCTTTTCAGTGAAAGGTGCTTTGGGCGTTAGCAAAGCAACTGGCCCAAGGAAACAGCTGTCTAAATTGAAACACTCGTTTCGACAACGGGAAGTTACCTACTCATAGCCGTTTTGTAGACACTCGGCAAATTTAGTCGAAAAAACGCATAGGGCTTTGCATCCACATTGGTCTGCTTATAATAAAATTTTCATTTAACTTGCATAGTACCTTAAAGTATTTTTGTATGGCCTTCATTTCAATAATTCCAGCAAATATGAATCATACCGTAAAATTTCAACAGCACGCACACACCGGCGAAGACTTCACGGTGGTCAGTCAATTATACCTATGCAAAATCCGTTCTACTAACGGAGGCATTCGCATGGACACTCAAAGCGAAAGGCTTACACTTCAGTGTACAGTTGTACGTGCATTTATGATGCAAAACGCATTACACGCAAAGTATATTTTAATATCCCCTAAGAGACAGAGCTGGGACAGGATTAAACTATGACCTAATTTGAGAAAAGGAATAGAACAGGAATCATTGCTTCATTATTATGAATCAGAACAAAATACACCTAAATACATTCGCCATGTTTGTCGTATTTAATAGATATTTTCTGTTCTGTTTGCCTCATTTATTAATACAAAGCCTTGTTTCCCGATTGATTCCTTAACCTTTTTGAATAATTGTGGCTCTTCGTTTTTGCTGTTTTTTAGCATCTTCGTTCTACAGTTGCGCACGTATTCATCGTTTGGTGATAAATACATATCATCTGTGTCAACTTGGTAGAGCCACCTATATTTTTTAGGTCTGACCATCAGCTAACATTTAACGTCCACGGTAGCATTTTTTGCATTTTTTCATAAGACGGACCCCATATGTATGTAAATGTGCGATGGCGGGGATCAAACTCGTGCACCTAGGTGCCTCCTCCAGTCGCAAGGGGCACACGCATTTACCAAGCCACCGAGCTCGACTTATAGAACCACCTGTGAACAAAACAAGGAATTGATTCCCCACGATGGATGTGGCCTGCAAACTACAGTTGTGACCTTAAGCGACTCAGATTGCGCCTACAGACGGTATCCCGCTATAATCTTTTGGAGGATAAAAGTCAGTGTTGTGAGTCTCAAACATTTCGTTGCCACCCCTGGCGACCGCATCTGTCTGGCGGCGGCTTAATTCGCGACCAAGCGGTACAAGATTGTGTACGACAGAAAGGCCAAATCCAGCACCGATGAGGAAGAAGGCTAAATGAACAAAAGTCGTACCCTTTTCACGCTAAGAAGTCAAGGCTCAGTATGACCTAACTGGCAGCTGAAGGACTGAGGTAAAAGGCTGCACCTATGAGGCGGTACTGGCCGCCGCCCTCGATGGCTTGATGGCATATGCCTCGAGATGGCCGTTGTGCCTGGGAAGCGTTAGAATGCCATAGACCAAATAGTTTAATAGGTGGGTGTGCCCCCAGTCATCGAGAACTCCGCCCATTTGATCACTGATCGTGGTCAAGACGCTGCGCGTAAGAGACCCCGCAGATGCCCACTTGCTCTAACGATACGGATGGCAGCAGCGATGTCCCGCGATAGAAACGAATGCTGCAATCTTTCGTGAACGATGTACGAATAGTTTGCTATCGCTATATAGCGATGACGATGGCTATGATAGTGGTGAGGTAAAACACGAAGACGAGCGGACTCCAGGGTAGCAATCAGCTGTTCACTAAAACAGATGACGGACCACCGAGCACTCCGGAGATTTAAACGCTATAAAATGAACGAAAAAAGGGAAGAAGACCAAAAATAGGAAGGGAAAAGGAGGCGTTTCCACGCGACTGGTTATATTTTGCCTATCGTGTCAGCTCACATGAGACTTTCTGTTCGGAGTGATAGTGCGTGGTTGCGCTTGTTGTAGAAAAACTGTCTCAAAACACCGAACATGTTGTTCCTTATAAGATGAAAAACATTTAGTGTAGTTTTGATTTATTTCTAACTTAAATTCCTAGCAGAAAAATGATTATACCTATACTGTTTCCCTTTGAGTAGATTGTTCCCAAATTTTTGAAGGAGGGAACCTATTATGTGTGATGTTAAGTGTAATTCGAGAAAGCATATGAATTTCTCGCCAATTCGACGATTTTAAAATCCAGATTCTGTTATTATTTACGCCCCCTACCTATTTTCGGGCTGGCCATCAGCCAACCTGCAATGTCCACGGTACCGCTTGTTGCATCACTTCATAAGGCAGACCCCATAAATGTTAATGTACAAGGGAGGATCAAACCCGTGCACCTATATGTCTCCTTCGTTCGTAAGGCGCACGCGAATGCGCCGAGCCATCGAGCTCAACACTATTTGTGCCCAATCAGATTTAACGTTGGTGCGTTTTTTTGGATTACAACGTATGGGCAAAGCGTGTTTCATCACAGTTTGACAAAAGCATCTGTGCAGGGGACTGCCGAAAAAGGGTTCCTAATAGATAAAAAAAGGGTTCCTGCTATCATTAAAAAAATGCAGACAAAAAAGAGATGCGTCGATGTTGAGTTGACCTTACCTTCGCTGGCCGCGTGAATAATACTTATGATAGGCAGGCGTGCCTATTCGCGCTCGTTTGCCCAATTTAGTTCAGCGACGCTGATGAGGGCAGCTATGGTGTTACTGGTTTCACTAGGAAATTTTACTATTTCTTCAGCTCACCTGCTAACAATTCAACAACAGTAGCCATATATCGGAACCTTATTTCTGTTATTTTACGATGTCTCTTTAACGACTAAACCACTTGCTTATATTAGAAAAGCAGCATAGAGCAAATCACTTTTTTTATAGATATCACTGTTTCACGTAGTAATAAGCAATCCTGTGCGCAAGTCTTCGAGATGAGTTGGTTTTCTCCAGCCTAGTGAAGAGTTTGAGTAGTGCCTGACAATGAGTGACACGTGTTACTGTTTTTAATAACCGCGTCAAAAAGTTAGAAAACTCGTATGAACTTCTCCTCGGTCACATCAGCTTGCAGGTTTCATGAGAGAAAGCGGCTTTAATATTCGATTTCAACAGGACACGCCAACACACAGATATGAAAGGTCGCCTTCAAAAACGTGCAGTTTCAGCTTAACTAAGCAAAACTAAGTGCACTGAGCCAGTTGCACACTGGTCTCTGTACTCGATCTATGCACTTAATGAAAAAATTGATCACTAACATGCTAATATAGCAATAAACATAACAATGATATATAGCACAAAGAACCATGATTGGTCATCATGGTCACCATGATAGTCGTTCGACGATTAGCCCTAAGGACGCCGGACACTTTAATCGTTTCAATATACAGTTTGCTATCGGCTCGGTGGTTTGAAGCATTCGTATGTGCTTTGCGACCGGAGGAGACCCGTAGGTGCACGGGTTCGACCCCCGCCGGTGCACATTTATATTTATATGGGTCCATCTTACGAGGTAATGCAAAAAGTGCTACCGTGGACGTTAAATCTTGGCTGGTGGTCAACCCTAGAAAAATATACCGTGCGCTAATGTTTAAGATTACTAGATCTCAAATAATATTCGTTTATCGAACAAATATTTATTTTCACTGCGCAATTGGGTCATTATCCCAGCAAATTCCGTTAACGGGTCTTCATCGCAACGAGTTCTGACTAGCTAGTGGACCAGTAGCAACGGGAAAAATCAGTCACTTCGTATTTTCTTCATAATTTCCCACCTTTTTGTAAATACTCATTCAAGCTTTTGTACGTGCTTTGCACGTGTCTCTTAGCATCAGTCAGACCAACGGATGCTGTCGCAACATAACGAAGCCGGTGTGTTCACGAGAATGGCTCCATGTCATCTGTTACTTGTGGCGTCGTAGGCCGGCACATGCTAAGCCTCATCTTGTACCTCAGTGAGATCTCGCATAGGAACAGTTAGGTTAAACGTTCCATTTAACCATCATAGATGTCGCCAGCAAGTTCTTCTCTGTAGGCCGACGATTAAATATACGGCTGCATATGTTTGGATGTTTATTCTACACTTTCTCTCTCTGTCTCTTAATCACTCACTTCTTTCCCCTATGTACCTTACCTTTGTCTCTGTGTCAAACGCTACAGCTAGGTAAGAATGCTAGGTTTTGCGAGGATGTCGGGCTGAAAAATAAAGATGTTCGGTTTGTTCGCTTTGCACGGTTTGATTGCTTTTCTATCTAGCACCAGGTAGATAAGGGCCATGTGTATGAGTGTCCTCTGTCAACCTTATGCGTGACGGGTGACATAAGCATACGTGGCGTGCCGTACCATCACTAATGGCGGCAGTTTTTCACATCCGTTTTGCTTTCAAACTACGTGTAGGAGATAGCTTAAGCGTTTTGCGTGGTAAGCGTATGTGTATGCTCATCTATGCCCGTCTCTCTCTATATGAGGAAAACGCAGCAATGGGGTTTAGGAGGGGGAGTGAAAAGGAACCGGGGCCGAGAGATGAAACACAGAAGTTCGGCTATTTTTGGTCTCGTCTGACCCTTGATGGAAGAATCAGAAAGGGGTTTCCGGTTGCCTTCGCCCTTATTCCCACTGTATAGTCTCACACATTTTCCCATAGGAGAACGCGCCAGCAGAGCACTACAGCCCTGTCTCATCGCCCTATCCCGCTGCTTGTGCCGCTAGAGCAGCCCACAGGAGTTTATGACTAGAGGGTCTACTATAGGCTGGACGTGACCCATGGAGCTGCTCTACTATCGAATTTTCGCGACAAGCACGAGTTCTACCAGTTTCAAGTTATTAGAATATTTCCTTGATGTCCTGTCAACGATAGGTCTCATACGGTGTCGCTTCGTTTTATCTACATTTTGGTAAAAAGCACCAGCCCACTGTACTGAAACCGACCCGCAATTGCGTCGGAACTTGTTGGAAGTTTTGGCGTGACCAAAAGCGCCGTCATGCGTTTGCATTGTGCAGACAAAGACACTCATAATTAAATGGACGCTTCAGACTTTTGCATCCAGGGAATGTGCTAGAAGTTTTCTGTTCCATCAGAAATTATAAGCGAAAAATTAACATGTTAACAACGTTTCTTATCCTAGCTAAGAGCATGCGATATGGACTATAGGTCGATCAATTGCAAGAATTCGGCAAGCAGCAGCCTTTCGACACATGAAAGGCTTTACGTATATTGCCGAGTATATCTTACTAAATATCACGAGCCGTATTTGACACCTCCAGGACGATTGCACTAACAAGCTCAATCTACCGATTTGATTAGATGGTCCATACATAAACCGCTATATCGAACCATAGGTAGACAGTCTATATCACTTGCTATTATGGTCCATCATTGGCCAAAGATATACACCTTCCACATAGTCAATCCATATATCTTCACTATATCGTGTTGGTGCCATATGTGGTTGCGATTCTTGACGTGTAGTGAATGCACTTGTCTCGATCCGTCGTGCTCAGCTTTTAGACCATTGCCTGCTGTATTGACCCCCTCATCCTTCCGCTCATACGTACAAAAGGGCGTGTTAGTCATACAACTTGAACCTAGATGCGATCTTAGCAGCTATGACTGCCTAACCCACTCTAGTATAGGTAATATAGCTCCATCCTACCCTAGCTCCTGTCCCTTGCTATTCGAATCAGATCCCTAACGCAGTTCATATATATATACATATATAGCAGTTATGCCTTGCGACCACGCTCATCTTTCATCCAGCCTCACGTTTGTGAGGCTGCAGGCACCACGTTGTGGACACTGTTGTTGTGGTACCTTCGCCGCGCCCCATCGAAACTGATCCCTGTTATTATCATTAATGTTTGGCCGAGTCGGTCTCACGAAATTGGCACAGATATCGCTGGTGTAAGGCCGAGCTTCAGGGCCTAGGTTCACATGTTGACAGGCTGCCGCAAACACCTTCATTTATTATAACGTAGAGCGTGTCTTTTGATTTCAACTCATGGAGCAAACATTTTCATTATTTGTCCATAGGTAAATACATGGGGACAGGTTACCTATGATGCAATAGAAGTCATCGGTGCCCGGTGTTCCGATGCACAGACATAACAAGGCGTTACACATACTTAATTACTTCTGATATTTGTCTGCAGGTGGGGAGATAGGGGAGGGTCCCGCAAGCCGAACGATTTACGTGCATTACTGAATAGATCGAAAGGCTAGATGGATCCAGACTCTAATGTGTTCTAGCGGTGGCGCTATTTTTCGTTATGCAAGCTTGGTATTGGATAGAGACCGAAATTTGGGACGCGCAGATGCCCAGTTTCGGTATCGTAACTCATTGGCCTGCCAGTTAGAGTGGAGGAATGGATTTATATCATTATATATAAGACAGTACAGATCAGAAACGTCCCTTGTTACAGTTCTTGCTTATTTGAACTGCTCTAACTATAGTTGTGTTTATTATTATTGTATGCAGTTTTCATGGTCACACATTTCGAATTGCGTTCTAATCGACGATGTACTTATCCGCTCCTACAGGACCAAGTCAAACAGTGAAGGGCCTTAAGAGTTATTGTGTAGTTTCTATAAGTGATCAAAGATGAACTTACTTATACATTGGTTCGTTCTGAATTCTTCGAAGACTCCAATTCAAGGCTTCACCGATCAGTTATATAGTCGTTGGTCACTAAGAATATTTTAAGAAATATTTAGAAAGGGGTATGCTTCAGAAGAAAGATACAGTGGCTCTAGTACCTTATCATGACTAAAGATATCAATAAACAAGTGCAGTTAAGGTTATGAACTATGTATAACTTGTCTAGTGTATTTACTTGACACAGCTTTTTTCTTAGGTGCAACTGTACATATCAAATTTAAGCTCCCAGCCCAGTGCTACCTGAACGGCCAGGCTACACCGAAGTGTGGGTATATTTGTCTCAATACCATGAATATCACCATCATCTTCATCCATTGTCATCGATCACTATTCTTACTCATCCGTTCAAAACAACACCGGATTATGTCCCCTTCGCGTCGCTCTCTGAAAACGCGCAGAACTTTTTACTTTTGAAGGAGACGCAACTGTTTCGCCAGGCACGATAGCGACTTTGCACAGAATAGAAGCTACAATCGACGCTACCATCACTTTGTTATCCATCTAATGCATTGGCGCTAGATGCTAGCTCTCAGCATGCGAGCGCCGATGACTCCGTCTTTCCCTGTAACGTCCGACACACATCGACAAAACAGTAAGGTGCCACCAGCACCGGGGAATTGACAGTCGATACGTGAAAGACAGAGAATTTGACCGCTAAAAATGTTCATTTCACGTGTAACTATTTCGTGTTGCGTGTTTCTATTAGTGCTAACATAAACCTAGCAACGCTGAGTAGTAACAGTTGTAGTGGTAGCGCTTGCGAGCACCGTAGCCACAACAACATCAGTGTCGACGACAATGAACATCAAGAGGCAATTCTTCATAGCTGCCAAGGGTATATATACATTTCCAAATGTTAACGCTGAATCTGCTCGCGCACTGTGAACTGTGGTAGTTCGTAGGCGCTTCTGCGTTTTTGGCGAACGAGTGACTTTGAGATGTCATACGAAGGGAAAATGCTGGTCGGCGAGTGATAAACCATACTGAATTTTTGAACAAGCGACCATGGTGGTGAAATATTTACGGGAGAGCGGCGAAGTTAACACGAATGTCAGCGAATGATCATTGCACTTCGGTAAATGCCTCGACTGGAGAGAAAAAAGGGGGCGACGGGCCGACGGGCATTACTGTTTGCCCTTTGTCCCTTTCCTGTTCGACAGATCACATAGTGTGAGAAGAAGTGTGCAAGGAAGGTCAAATTGATATGTTATCATTTGGTACATTATGCGTATAGGTGCATGTTTGGAAAATCTGTTGACCATTGGCGAACATAGTCACACAGCGTTTTTGCTCGACCCCGATTGGTGCGCCCAAGTAGCTCAGATTTCCTAAGAAGACAGAACAGGCGGGTGACGGTTATGTTACACCCTAAAGTATTAACTGATTTAGCCTTTTAAAGTGATGTTTTACATGTTTCTATCCACGAAGAATGTTATTTGCAAAGGCGCACTGCCACCCGGAAATGGGAGATCAAAGAATAGTTGTATCTACGAATTCTGCCCCTTTGGTTTCACGTAGTTTTTACAAAAGAAAATCGGACTTAGCTGCTCCTATTTAATGAAGTAAAATGTACGCCATGTAAAAAATTCCGACGTATGGCCTATCTCATCATTTCAGCACCTGCAGTTGGAATATTTATATTCGTTGAGGACTGCCAGTACCATAGGAGGAATGGGGATTCTCTGCAATGTCAATACTAGCGAAGTGCTAATACGGATAACGAAGTGTATAATACCGAATATTAATCGACGTATTTGACGTAGCTCCGTACTATCTAAATACATAAACTGTATGTGCATTCTATGGGATTGAAAGATTAAATTAAGATGTCAAACCGTTTTAAAGCATTTTAAAGAGTGCGTAATAATATAAGCTCGATCCTGTGTGAACATCTCGTGCTAAGTAATGAAGGGAGTTACACAAGCTTGTGACACAATCATTAACACAATTTCGCTACGTATTCAAACTCGGCGATGTTCACCAACATAATTGTACAAGCTGAAACCAGTACGTCGGTTATGCGCAACTATAGCAAAAAGAAGACGTCATTTTGATATATCGTACACTAATGCATTTTGCCAATCAGATCCCGTTTCAACTTATTTGAGGAAGTCAACGTGTTGTGGATCATGTTACTATAGCCGGGCTAATCGGCGATGTGAGGTAGCGGTAGCATCTGGTTAACGAAATGCTGCTTTATGACAAAATGTGTACCAGCCAACAGGAATTTTGTTTCCTATCAGTGTACCTGCTTATGTAGGTGCGTACGTGGCCCTGCTCCTCTTTAGTTGATTATCAAGTACGTCAAGTATTCGTAAATTATTAGCTACTATGTGCACTCGCTTTAATAAGTGTGTATAGTGACCGGCGCAATTGCAGCGACCGGCTGTCGATTTATTAATGAATATCTTGTTTTAGCCAGTGAACGAATTTTAATCATACATTTAGTGTACAAGCGACGCGTCCATGCATGGAATACGGTCCAAAGGCTCGTCTCAAATATCCAGATTATTACGGCGTAAAAAAGGCCTCCGCCGAACCGAATTTTGGAATAAATGGCATGCGGTGATCAGAAATAAGTGGCCAGGTAAAATTCGATAATCTCTGTGTCAGGCTTTTGCAAGTCTCTGCATCCTCCATGCCTTGGATGCCAGAAGTGCAGTGCCCCAGAGCTATGTAGACGAGACGGGATGCGAGAAGTAAAAGCTAGAAGAAAATAAAAGCTAGAAAAAGGCTTCCTACTGCCTGGGGCTCAGGCATAATGTAGCGCCTGCCATTGACTAGCGTTGATGCTCACGGCTGGGCAGCCCCCATTAAAAGCTAATTAAACACTCTCCGCTGACATATGAGAGCCAAACCGGCAGTCGGGTGCTGGGAACGCATCACAGTGGCAACCATTTAAATGGTTGTTGCTTTAAACCTCCAGAAACTGCCACCTCAAAACAATGTTCGTCTGTTCTTCTAAATTTCACTATAACCATTGGCCTTTGTGAAAGACGCGCCATGTGGATACTGTGTAGGCATATTTGGTTAGCGCGTAGGTGTACCACAACTATTCGTAGCCTATAAGCGGTATGATGCTGAGCGATCATCCGATGTCATATAGAAGACAGGGCAGTCGGACATCCATAATATGGGAAACGTCGAAGGGATTAGGTGAATGTTTGGTCACATTTGATGACACGAGAACCACTAATATATATATACACACGCACAATATAAAGCTTTGCTGAAGACTAACATTGGGTGCACAGGGGCGCCAGAAGAGATTTTCTGACAAGAGTAAATAAATATATGTATGCATGTATGTATGTATATGTATATGTATGTACATGTATATATATGTATGTGTATGTATGTATGTGTATGTATGTATGTGTATGTATG
>MNPL01014716.1:0-26679 GCA_002081605.1 Tropilaelaps mercedesae | reverse complement strand
GTCAGTTTGAGTAACACGCACAGTATTATATATATATACATATATATATATATATATATATATAAGGTGGCTCTAACCTCATTGGTGCTTCACGGGTGAAGCCTCGTCGTACGTTGTAGCCTCATAAGAGGTTATACCTTTCAAAGAAAGTAACAAGTAGTTGAACCTGTCCCCTAAAATTATATGAAATTTATTGTGCACACCATTGGTTCCGCCCTCTGTTGCAGATACGTTTCGAAGTCGGTTTTCCCTTGTCAAAATAAGACTCGCATTTCTTTACGGAAACATCCTCGAATAGCCACACACTCTTTCCAGCCCGGTAAACATTTAAATTTGTTTGATAACGTAATTCGTTTTATCATATAAAATAAGGCCGTTGAATATGTCAGTCTTCTACCATACAACTTAGATATGCCTTGCTCTACAAATTGATGCGAAAATGGATATCAATACGGTGCCTGCGACCTGCGGAGACAGTTTGTCCTGAGGTCCCGAGATTTTTTCCATTTGGACGCCGTCACTGTACCGCTTCGATTACGTAACTTGCGCGGCTTGATTCGCTGGTTTAAGCGCCTACGTCGTGATGCTCATTGCAACTCATCAACCCGCGGTTCTGTAAACTCCGTTAGGGATTCTGCTGACGCTGCTCAAATAAGTGCCATCGCTGAATATCTGACTACTAGTTAATGGATACCGCCATGAGATGTCTCAGACCACGGCCATCTATTCAGTCAACTAAATCGTTAAGATATTTCTGCGATAATCGCAGACGTCGTGCACAAAATTCACATGAGAGATCCATGAATTCGTTTAGCATAAAAGATATCGCAGACAAACAAGCGGGTTCACCTCGTAAAATTTTCTCTATGCGTTAAAACGTGCAATTTGAAAATAACAGCACAGCATGATAAAGTACGCATTTGTCCTCTTCTCGGACCTGTTGGTGCCAGGCTTTTCTCGATGTAATTGCAGCAACGTGTGTCTTAAGCTACGAAGTCAACCCTGATGGTCGGGCGCAGATTAACCGGGCATACCAAAGGCCAATCTTTGACTTCGGCGAGATGATTTCAAGAGTACGAAGAACATACATACATTGGGCAGTTGTAGGTAATCGTGCCATAAATACCGCAAATAATTCACCATACCCGGTGAGGAGGTAGCTAACGCGCGTGTTAATTTACACGGACGATACTCAAAAACCTGCTATACTTTAGCCTGCTATGCCATGAAGGCTAACGTAGTCATATAACGCTATATCTTCTGCAAAATAACAGATTGGTAGGTGGTACTACCGTATATGCTAGCTGGTATGGCCGCAGTCGTGCAATAACTATTTGAAAAATCTGTAGTAATGCATAACTATGCATGTTGCCTTGAAGACAGTAGCGTCTATATTTTGTACTATACTTCAATCCTTCTTTATGCGACCAAGGACAATGTCCGATAGTCACAAATTTGAACGATTTGTTTCGAGGAAATTTCGGGCATACCAAATTCACACTCCTTTCTTTGGCGTAAGGCGCCGATGCAAGCCAATGCTGAATGGTTGCGAAGAGTTTGCTCAATCAAACTAATATATCTGATTAATGCTTAACCGATGAGAAATACTTATAGGCGAAGATATAGTGCTTAATAAACAATGCAGGAGAATAAACCTTTTCACATTTTTTAACGATTCGACGACAACGCAGTCTGCAATGCAGAAAGCTGACTCTGGCAAAGTGTATCAAGAATGTAAAAAGGAATTCAACCCGGGAGGAAAGGTGCGTCATAGAACAAGGAAAAACGGTTCAAGCAACATAAGGCCAGAATATATTTTCTGGCCTTTTATCTTAACTTAAAAAGGGCACTGGCACTGGCAGAAAAGCTCTCGAGGAGGCTCAAAGAGACTGACAAGGACTTAACTATACGAACACCCTTCTGGGATTTGACCAAAAAAATGCCAGACCCAAAAACCTACAACCACAATGTAAGTGATGTTCGTCCACTTTGACTTTCATGATAGTTTTCACAAAACTGACATTGTACGTAGATTGGCATCTATACTCTTCGTTAACACATGAAGGACCGGGTGGGAAAGGGCGAGATGAACCATTTGTTTTAGCTATATTAGGTGACTCTAATTGGTCAGCGCCAATTGAAACAAATTTCTTTAAGATGTGCTGGAATGATATTTTCATTGTTATTTCGATGGTCAGCAGTGCCAAATGAATTAGTTTACTCGAATGACTTTAGTCATGGCTCAAAATTGTAAATTTCCGTGATATCGGAACGTGTCGTCCCAAACTCCGTGACCTGAGACTCTCAAGTTGACCGCTTCATTAACAAGAGTGGAAACAAACCATTTAATGGTCCGAAGACTCTCATATCATCAAGGGCTGGTGAAAGGCTAATATGTCTGAACAGTCACGAGGTGACGAGACTTGCCAGTCAGAATAAATCTTGTATTGACCTTACACGATTACGAATTATAGTCTATAAATCCTCATGCTAGACAGCCAGCTAAACTCCATGTGTAAGTCCGTATTTTCAGACCGTTACATGACGAGATGTGGGGCTAGTAAGTTTAGATGTGCTGCGGCTGCAAAGGAGGATCTCCCAATCCAAATAGCTAGACAATTACATGATTAGGTACAGCTTGTTGACCAATAATTTATCAGAGTAGAGCCTATAGACAACTCGTGTATCTGCAATGTGTTGTCAACGTGAGTAAAAACCTCATTGTAGGATTTAATACGCTTTCATTATTCGATAGCGTTGCCTAAGGCCTGCTGTCTCCAAAACGGGTGGAACATTGCACCAGAATTAGGGTTTGGTTGCAACTGCCCACTTAGTTGATTGGCGCAAGCAAATACGATAAATGGTTAAAGAAATCGAGGTGACAAAACGTAAGAGGCAAAATAATGGCGATCATAGTAAAAAGATAAACGTCTTGTAGCTACCAATTCGCACTGAATGATATTACACTATTAGGCATAAAGTAGAGAAATCGGCCCCGAAGGATAAAACAAAATCTAATTGAATTAAACTCTCTGAGTTTCGCCTATATGAGCAACACATCTCGCACGGAAAATAACTGCAGACGAACTCGCTTCGAAACCGTCATCTACTAATGATTGCTTTGTGTTGCAGACACACAAAAACAATGTGTTTACATTAGCCTTGCTGCCTACCCGGACCATGACGCAGGATTTTGGAAGTGCGACGAAAAACGGCCCTAGCTAGTCGAATCATGCCAAGCATGACAATAACAATATTGCAACCTTTGAGCGCATGACAAAATAACTAGATACTCCATCTGTTATCGGATACCGTTTATTTTTATAATCACATTGTCACAAAGCTCCTGTATAACTGACGTTAAGAAGATGTTTGAACGAGCTAAACGCACTTATAAGACGATATTCACATAAAATTTAACTCATAAGATTTAGTCACATAAAATTTAACTCATAAGATCTAATCACATAAAATTCAACTCATAAGATTTAATCACATAAAATTTAACTCATAAGATTTAATCACATAAAATTTAACTCATATAAGATTTAATTTGAAAACAAGCAAATCATGAGTTACTATTTATCCATGTGCGTTTTACCGCTATATACAAAACCTTTGAAGTGTACTGCACATTCTTAGATAATTAAAATGATGTACAAAACTAATGGTATTGCTTAAACACTGACATTACAATCGACGTTCACAGTTGAATTTACACCATCGATCAAAAGCTGATATTCGTTCAGTAGAATTTTTATCGAGTCATTATATCCATTAAAGAAGTATTTAGACATATGCCTGTTTCTAGGTGAGTCAACGTTGTATCTTCCGCGTAACCCAACATCCTCGAATATGCTTACAACAGCCTTAGCTACAGCACTTGAAGCCGTCCTCATAATCGACACTACGCCGAGGTCAATGAGAAGGGCCTCAGCGGCGCTCCACGCCGACTGTGTCCACTCTCGGCGGTTTAGTAAAGCTTGGCGGACATTTTCCACCGTCGTTTGCCACGCTGGCATTTCTCCTGCCATTGTTTGCTTCACCAGATCTTGCAACGAGTCGATTACGTGGCCAACCGAATCACTGGCCTTGTGCGCGTCCACTGGCTTGCGTTTGAAGGCAGTCTCGTCAAAGCCACCCTCATCGATGTCCGCTTTGTTGCACTCCCGAATCAGGTCGTGTACGTATTCCTTGGAGATGTGACGTCGAATCCACTGGAGCACTCGCATGTGACATTGCTTCACACAGATTCTCTTCGCGACAAGCACACCGTCTGGACCGCAGTCAATAACAATGAGTTCGTCGAGCAGAAGTCCGATCTGGCGGTCACATGCGGGCAGCAGAACGTTCTCCGCCCTCAGCTGTAGTCTCGCGCACAGGTTCTGAGACAGGGTACGCACGATTTCCGCAGTAACCGCCCTGCCGCTGTCTCGCACTTGCTTGAGAGCCGTGGTCACTTCCTCCCGAAACTGAAGTACTAGCTCGGGCTTTCTCGAGCGGACAACATTCGCAGGAATCCGCTCAGCGACAAACGCGACAGTCTTTTTCAAAGAGGGGGGATGCACGAAGAAGAACATCTCCTCCAGCTTCGTCTCCAACAGGAGCTCCGGGCGCGACACTTCGTCGATGGGCACCGGAGCAATCTTACGAACCTCGCTCACGTTCAAGCAGTAATAGTCGGCAATAATCGAGCGTAAATTCGACAAAAACGGGCAAAGCATGTAGAGGAGTTGCAAATCGACGAACTCCTCGAGAGCGGGCATCAGTGTGATGTCGACAGTGGGTCCGGCAAACGAGATCGGAATGCTCAAGTTGTGGAACACCCAGCCGATGTTCAGCCGTAGTAGAGTAGGATAGAGATCCAGGGAGCTGCACGACCTGAACAGGGCGGCGAGTATCTGCCAGGTCTCCTGATAGGTGGCAATTATAGCGATGTCCTGGTCGGCCATCGAAAGGTAGGCCGTCGTCCAGGATACCGTCAAGAGAAGTCGCTTCTCCTGAATAGAAGCACGTAGGGATTCGACAAGATCTATAGGCGGTGGCATCCTCTCGCGGAGTTTGCGCTGTTGCTCTGTTGTTTGTGGTGGCACGGTGCAGTTCATTGCATAGGGCAGAAATTCGACAAGTCCCAAAAACGCTCCATAGAGCCTCAGCCGATAGAGATGAGTGTAGAGTTCTTCGCGGATTTGACTGCCTATGCTGGTTTCGTTGTCGTCTGGGGTTATGTCCTGCTTATCGCCCTCCAGCAGATAGTCGATCAGGACGTTCTTGAGGTGGGCGTGAAATTGTGCGTAATTTGCTTCGAGAATAAAGCTATGGAAAAACGCCTGATGCCCACTAAACTGGTACTGGGTGGACAGCGACGTCGAAACTGGCTTTTCAAGTCGACCCGCAAGCTTAGAGAACTTGTCTGGACTGCGGTTACGAAGATCCTGAAGCACCTTCTCCGACGTGTTACCCGACTCGTCCGTTTCGAGGCTACCACAACAAGTGGATACTAGCTGTCGGACAAACAGCTGTGCAAGATGAAGGAGGTTACACGGATCCATCGATAGATCGAAGATGCTACGTACCCTCTTCGTGAAACGAAGCTCATTTTTGTAGTAGCCGAAGGTCACCTAAAATACAAAATGCTCAAATTACAAACAATATACTTACAGTGTTTCAGCCCACACTCTACTTCACATCCGAAGAGGTTTAGCGGAATTTTAACCGAATTTCCGTGACTACAATGGGCCGGCTTGTCATCAAAATTAGTATGTTGCATAAAATGATCAGTTCGTAAATGCGAACGACGATTTGAACTGCTGAAGTAAAACTCTTCAGAATGGTTACCATCTGACAGTGAAGCCTCGATAAGATTTTGTACATGCGTTCAGTTAAACTTGATTCCGACAATACTAATGCTTATATAGATTTTACTAGGTATGTTTGATTTTGTTTTCAACACACACTGACGGAACTTATGAAGCCCGATAACACCCTGTGAACAGCATTATTCTGCTCATGTTATCATACCAAGCTAAGTCTAGATAGAAGGTAGTTTCGGTTTGAGCATAGACCGCGCGATCGAGCCAGGAAAAGAGACTTCCATCTTGTAAGTCCCTTTGAAATTAATTTACCCAATCCATGCAATGTATCCTCTTCCCAGCCCACTCACAGCTTGCCAGTCCTTAAGCAGTTCACAGAACGCGTCCCTCTGTCGGCGGAAGGCTCCGAACAGTTGTTGCGTCGGGAAGTTGTCTGCATTGTCACTTGTCGCATCGAACGACACCCCTTGAATGAAGCTGCTCCGGAACATGAAGAAGCTTCTCTCCTGGCCGCACAGCTCACTTAGTTTACAGTGTAGCGCCTCGCTCATCTGTTTGACGTGCGGGAGGTTTTTAAGCAGATTAAGCGTCGACGGTTCAAACATGGCGAGCAGGCTTTGGCCATGCCACAATACTTGAACGGCAAAGTAGGCGCAATTGCTGACCGTGCCCAGGAGAAGACTGGTCTGCGAGGCGGTCCGTTTCATTCTAACGACAAGCAGCTGCAAGACGAAGTGTAGCTCTAGTAGAAGATTGGGAACGAAGTTGCGGATTAGGCAATTGGCGTAGAGGTGGGCGATCCGGTCGAGCGTGTCCTGCCCATTTACGAACTCGATCGTTGGTGAGTCGACAACCTCATCACTGGATGGCGACCCGCCCGACACGCTGTCCTGTTTCATCGTCCGCGCCAGCTCTCGTTGCTTTTTCGTTGCCTCCTTGGGACTGCGGCTCACCTGTGGTTGACCCGGGGAACAAAACCAACGATAATGTTAGATACTTGCACGAGAAAGCAGTTATTTGCATGGGGCAACAAGAAAAGATAGCATTCAACTAGATAATACACAGAATTTCCGTGTTCTACCAGCTTCGATCGATCCGCATAGACAGGGATCAGGACGCTACGCGTGCACCTTGAGCTGCGCTTTCCCCGCATCAAACTAGTCTATAGAAAAGCTTACCTCGGGAGTAACGACGAAGTCGGACGGGACAGGGCCCTGCCACGGTGGTGCAGGTCTCGGCTGAATTCTTTTTTTTGGCGAGGGTGCCACCTGACGGCTGTTGTCCATGGTAAACGACAGAGGTGCTTGAGTGATCAAGGAGGCCCTTTTAGCGCGTCCTTTATTACTGTCTTGAATTTCGCGATTGAAGATACCTAGACACATGGGAAATGCATACGTTTTAGCGTCGTTATTGTACTAAGTTGTGTAACCCCAAATATTAAAAGATAACTTATTGTTGTCCTTAAGAATATTGCATGCACGTATCAAATTTCCTGAGAAATTTAACACAAGAGTTCTATTTCATAAGAGAGAGAGACATGAGCGTTCATGAAAAAAATTTCTGTTCGGAAAAAACAAAAAAGTACACATACATATATAAGCAGCCTAAAAGATGCGCGGAACGTTAATATGATCAAGTACTGTGACATTAGTAGCAATTATCACAGAATCCTATATTTTTTAAACGTTTAATCAAATACTTTTTAAAATTAAAACTACTCAGCGCCACCATTTCCTTACTAGGCTTATGGTCTGTGGCACGCAAGGCGCTAATTTCAGAAAGCTTACGTTCGGATACATCGGGAGGTGTAGCAGTTTCGAGGTTTCCTTGCGACGATCGAAGCGGGGTCGACTGAAGGATTGGTCCTTTTTTGGGAGTCTTTGTTCCAGCCATAGCGCCCCAATCATCTGAAGAATCAGTCAATTTATTCCAATAGTCTAATATGTAGCTTTGTGAGGAAAACGCACCCAGAAATATTTGTTGCTTTGTGCGAATGGCTGTAAGATGAACTGCTGTAAAACTTTCGCAAAGTAGACTGACTTTCGACTTTGAGTACGTACCTATGATTGTCAAATTGGACTTCACAAATGTCACGGCTGAATGTTGAGTGTCAGGATTTTTCTGGACGATTGTTTCCAAACTTTTAAAATTATTTTGTCTGAACTACGGACTTATGAGACCCCTGTCCTCAGAATTTACATAGTGGTAACACGACCGTTCATACTACAGCGGACCGAAACTGAACTCGCTCTCTACCAAAAGTCTTCAGAGTGCATATTACGGATGTTCTGGTAATTTAATTACCTAACAAAATAAAAACTCGCAGCCATGCAATATTCTCCAATATAGCCAAACAAACCATGGCCGTTTCAAAACTATCATCCTAATTTCTTTGTCTTCCTCTTTTTCGCAGAACAAATTTCACAACTTACAAGTTCTGAGCAGCGTTTGGTAAACTTGACCACTGGTAAGTTTGTATTGGAACAAGCACCAACCTTTAATTGGAGTAAGGGCATCGCCAAGCGCAGGAAACTCATCCCTGCTAAAGAAGAAACCTGACGTCGACCCTTGGGAGGAAAAAAGCGATGATGACTCATTGTTTCGGCGTTCACTTAGTCCATCGTGACGTCGATTATCACAGATCTCAGCCGAACGGTACAACTGACGAGAAATGCTGGGGCTGCTGCAGCTAGTGTCCCTAGCTGTGGCTGATTCCCCTGGACTTGTTACAGCGCTTTGGGCTGTCGGTGCGGATCGACGCTCCTAGACGGTATAAACCCCAATTAAGAACACGATAATAAACACGGGCGGCAAATTAGTACACTTTATTAGGAACCACCAAATACTTCATAAAAGAAAGAATACAGAATATGCCTCTGGAGTTCTGACACACCAACACGGTAGTCGTCAATGTGCTTAATAAAAAAGGGTAAAGAGAGATAGAGATGAACAGCGTGGGCTAGCAACAATATGTTCTTAATCAGGTAGATCTGAACTACGCTTCGTGAATTCAATTACAGTAATATAATGCCTTGCTACACACATATATGGTTCCTAAAATAAACTTGAAACCCTTTCTTGCTGTTCAGCACGCTTTTTACATAAGAAGGCTATCCTATCAGATGAGGCATGTGTCTACCTGAGTCTTATGTTCAATCAAGGAATGATTCAAGAATTGTATTTTAACGTGAAAGTCTAAATAATGCTTTTTTAAGCTTTGCCATTGTACATCGTCAACTGGGTAAAACAACTAAAGGAGCATAAACAACGTCAAAACGGAAATATCGCGTATCATAGGAGTGGGAAAAGATGTAATCATGGGCAAAACAAATTCACAATTAAATTAATTGCAAACATGTACAGAACAAAAGAAATCTAATCTTGCCTTTCGTGGACTGAGGACTGTGCCAGTCCGCGAAGCATTTTCGAGTACGTTACTGCTCTGTTCACGCAAATATGTCATAAACTCATAGATGAACTGAGATGAGCTCACAGAGGGGATTTGGTATCGATCGCATATTGCACTACATGTGTTGCCCTGAAGAAATTCCAAGATTTCATCACTGTTTAATTTGCCCGTAACGAACAATTCGAGCAGCTGAGCCGCCATTTTGAACAACCCGCCAAAAAAGCGGTTTTAAGGTTTTAAGGAGAAGGTTCATTAAGAGGGTGGATAAATAACGGCTGTAGTTGTTATTAGGAACCTTGTTCGTGTAGTAAACGACTGTTCTATGATAGTTAGGGTTTCTTCTGGCTCCAATAGCCAGCTAATGGTAAATTGTATTTCACCGCGCAAGTACCCTACAAGATGAGCAGCCTTACGCACAGGCTCAGTCAAACTCCAGGAATTTAGCCGTATTGTTTCTCCTTCCGAGGATAAAGTCAAAAAAGCGTCCATGTGCATCGACGAATTGGAAACCGAATTCCGGTGGATCTCGACCCATTAACTCATTGAGCCACCAAACTTCGCCTTCGATGAGTGAGTAAAGGCTGGAGCACCAAGAGTTAGTTACGTGGTGATTTTTTAATTGACCAAAAAAGCAAACCATTATTGATGGCACTTTTAAGTAATTTCCTACTACTGTAATTATAAGACACCTAGCACGGGCGCCCGATGAACACACAAATTCAAATTCGAATCAATTTATAAAATTTATTAGCCAGGTCCTTTCGAACACGACAAAGGTATTTCAGCTGTTCGTTTAAGCCAATAATCCTTCAGGCAAAAGTAACGACCCGTTCTTCATACTAGTATCTGGACCAGCTACTCAAACACAGACAGAACTGAGGGTAAACCAACTGGCAA
The DNA here is from genome assembly GCA_002081605.1 of Tropilaelaps mercedesae. Classification (NCBI taxonomy): domain Eukaryota; kingdom Metazoa; phylum Arthropoda; class Arachnida; order Mesostigmata; family Laelapidae; genus Tropilaelaps; species Tropilaelaps mercedesae. Next base: position 16,560 of record MNPL01014716.1, on the reverse strand, counting down.
ACGTGCGGTAGCAAATATAGATATGAGTTTTTCATATAAGCTACAAAAAATCATATATTTGTGATGTGGTCTGTACTCGCTAAACGCGTATGGGTTTTTACTGCTCTGTGTTTGCTACGGTTCTGTCGGCACCATTGGAAAAGTGGCCCCGGTGAAAGTAAAATAGAATAGCAAGTACTGTTAAGTAATCAGTGTTTTGTTTCAATTATAACTTCAGTCATATTTATCAATTTATATATATATAAATTCATTAATTTATACCTATCACTTTTTTTATATAAATGCATTCTTTGATTTTAATGTCTTATCATTATGATGTGGCCCTGTAATACATCGCTGCATGTCCTAGTCTTTATTTAAATAGCAATCCATGTATCCACGAAAACGCCAGTAAATATGATAGTTACACGCGATGGTCGCGCGTCGCCTAGTGAAGCTTCTATCCCCACCAAGTTCTAAACAATCCTCAGCAGACAGCGCAAAATAAAGACAAGTTCAAACAACATCGATCGACTGATTTCGTCCGCGACGTGAACGCGGGTTTGGCATGTATACTGCGCGCGCGTTGTGTGTGTAAAACGCTGTGTAACGTACCTTCGTTAAATATTCGCAGTGCCGTGTGTTTGTCGTAGGAGACGGCCGTGCGTGTGTGTGTTTCTCTTAAATCGACGTTTCTAGCAGTACTAATATCGTGAATCGTCCGTCGGTAATTTCTTACTCCACGCAGGGCAGCGATCGGCTCTATTTGGCGACGTCATTGCGCGTTTGCCAGTTAGTCATAAAAGCAAAGCCATAGCGTCATGGTATCAGAGGAAAAAAACGTGGCTGTGGAGCCGGTTGCTTCAGCAGGAGCCGGAAGCACCGGCGGAGGTGGTATCTCCAACAACAGTAATACCAGCACTGGGACCATACCGAACAACACGAATGATGGAGATAGCTCACAGGACGAAGCCCCGCTAAAAGTCGGCGAACAGTACATGGTTCGCAGAGCCGACAATACGTGGCGTAAGTGATTTTGGATTACCAGACTATCTTTATTCGGGAAAAATTGATACGAGGTCATTATGCCCTAATTAATTGTCCTTTTGGGTATAGAGAGTGGAAAGGAGGGGGAGATACCCATACATCATTGAAGGCCTGCGGTGAGGCTCACCCGCTAGATTCCAGTTACTCCGAGTTTAAAAATGGAGGCCTGGTAGTTGTAGGCAGTATCCGGCGTAGACTTTTATCTTTCCAACCTTTTAATGTCATCAATAGCCATAGCATCGTCAACCCTGTCATAAATAACGGTTCATCTACGTGATACCCGATCAAGTTCATTTTGAAGCAAAATCTAATCACCTAAAAAGCCGTGCAGTCTAAGTCGTCAAATTTAAGATAATGCTGGAGTACTCAGGAAGGCGCTTTTTTTGTTGTAATGAGTACACTAAAAAGAGACGCATAGCAATTTTTTGATATAATTAACCAGAATTATTTTGTAAAATGTAATTCAGTTATCTCTGAGAAACAAAATAGTAGCTATCAATAAAAGAAGTTTCCATGTACTTCTTCAGCAGACGTCGCAACGGATACCTTGAGGGACTCGGGACAACCAAGCGAAGCGGCACCTCAAGCGCGATTGCAGGATTTTTCTATGGAATAACAGGCATTCTACTAGGAATTCACTGCAATTATACAATAATATATGATTTAAAACAGGCAAACTAATATAACTTAAGTTACTAACTGCTGGTGTTTCCAGAGTCTGCTGAAATAATTCAGGTTCGAAAAACGGTCTCTGGCGATGAGTACGAGTACTATGTTCACTACAAAGGATGTAAGTTAGTTTGCCTGGATTTTGAAGAGTAAATTAATCTCATTTGCTTGGGATATAATTATACATATGTAGTACAGGTGATTAAGTCTAAAATAAGTATGTGGAGGATCCGATCGCCGCAATTAATGAGTAAGCCTTCATGCGTGACGAGTGAGATTTAGTAGCGAATGAATTATTTAATAATGGAATTTGAATTAATGTGAGTTTTTATTAGTTATTAAATATTTATTAAATGTTGATCCGATTATTCTTAATTGAGAGTTACACCAATTCAAGACCATTGTCTGGGTAAAATTACGTTTTTTAAAATAATATTTTCAATCTTCAGGGATGTTTATAATTTCTCGTTGCCACTTCCAGTAATTAATAAGGTTTGCTATACTAACGACATTGAATATTTATTGACTGATTTTCAAAGAAGTTACGAAAAAGCGCATTACTTTGTACAGAAAACTTTTCGTTTACTCATTCTAGTAACCATCTCAGGGATCCACAGCATGTGCAAAACATATGAATTGTTCTACCTTAACTGTACACATTATACTGTGTACACTGTTGGTACATGCATAACGCATCCGTGAATAAATAAATAGCGTATAGTTAATTACACCTAGTACTTAACCGCTGAAACGTTCGTAACCTCCTAGTTAATCGACGCCTGGATGAATGGATCGAACGGGACCGTATCTCTGTTTCGGCAGCCGAAATTTCAGAGGCGGACATTGCTCCCAACCCCGTAAGTGAACATCACCCTTAAAGCTCTCAGTTTTGGTACAATGCATTCATACTGTTGGCACTACCTACGTTGTAGTTCTCGTTATTAATGAAAAAATAATATCGAGCATTTTAGAATCGTAGAGAGGACTCCATGCATTCGTCGATATGTGGTGCTGATGAAGCTTGTGACGCATTCTTGCAATCCATTTGACTAACGCCCTGACAACATGTAAACCTTGTGACAACTAATATGGCTTTAAATGGATGATGTACCCTGCTCTTTCCTAGGTGGACCCAATGGAGCAATCAGACCGGAAGATTACCCGAAACCAGAAACGTCGACATGACGAAATCAACCATGTGCAGAAGACGTACGCAGAGATGGATCCGACGACAGCAGCGTTGGAGAAGGAACACGAAGCTCTTACGAAGGTAGGTTTTTCTAGATATATATATATGCATATATATACATACGTCATTGAGAAATGAATGCCACTGCTTACTCAATAACATGAGAAGTATTTCTATCTTCATTTTTTTCGAGTGTTTATTTCCGAAGGATAGATCGTAATGAGTGAAGTGAGTCGAGTGTCGTAATTCATGTAGCTTACATACGAATTGAACTACATCTGGACGGATTTTTATTCGTCAGTAGACGCAAGAACTTAGAACTGTTTTATGTTGGTTAGATAGTCTATATTGTTCTGATGAGTCCTGCTTGCTTTTATAGGTGAAATACATTGACAAGATCCAGTTCGGACGGTACGAAATTGACGCTTGGTATTTCTCGCCATATCCTGACGAGTACGGTAAGCTACCAAAACTCTGGATATGTGAGTACTGTTTAAAATATATGCGTCTAGAAAAGACCTATCGTCAGCATCTTGCCGACTGCGCTTGGAGGCAGCCTCCCGGACGAGAGATTTACAGAAAGGGGACAATCTCTCTATTTGAGGTTCGTATGCAATTTACTAAAGTAGGTTGAACAGATTAGTATGTTGCCCGGAGTTACTAATGGCAATGTGATAAATTATATCACACTTAAAACACGGGGGTACTCCAAAAAGTCCAATTGAGATGGATTACGTGAGTCGATGCTAAACTTAGCTTTGGTTTCATACACCGTGACTTATTTTCTTATATGCTCTGTACCTTGTATGCTAGTCAACATGGCTATAGGTACTAGTGCAATATAGATGTTTTTCGTACTCATAAAGGTGACGTGTGAAGGTTAACTAGAGCGATAAAACGATACCTAATGTGAAATCTCGTCGCTCCATAGGTGGACGGAAAGGACTATAAAGTCTATGGACAGTGTCTGTGTCTTCTAGCAAAACTGTTTCTTGACCATAAAACGCTCTACTTTGACGTTGAGCCCTTCATATTCTACGTGCTTTGTGAAGTTGACCGCGAGGTGAGTATCATCTTGGACAACTCATGCGGTGGCAGCTACAATTCAGCTAAGCCTTACGTACGGTTGAGGGCTATCTTATCCTCTATACCTGAGTTAAGATACTGCTTTCTGTAGACTCCTTGCGAGTTAGGAAAGAACTGCGAATTATAGTTCTGTGTTGATGTCCAAAAGTAGCTCGTCCGCAGCAGGCGGTAGGGCAAGGTGTAAGGTATCCCGGTAGTCAGCTCTGAACGCTGGCCGCCCTACCTTGGTCCATGCGAGGGCTGCGGCTTAGTCTTGGGTTTCAACCAAGGTCGATGAGGGGTCTCTATTGCCTCCTCGGCTCCTCGGAGTTGGCAGCACTTCGGTGTTGTCTGCGGGGGGTCCCTGCTGTTTGGGGTTCAGGCATATGGTGGCATCTGCCATTGACTAGACTCCTTGCGAGTTAGGAAAGAACTGCAAATTATGGTTCTATGTTGAAGTTTTAGCGTTAGCTAGCATTTTTCTGTAAGAACGACAGATTAACGCTCTATTATTCTGAATTTATCGCGATCTTGAAGGGTGCTCACATCGTTGGCTACTTCTCCAAAGAGAAAGAAAGTCCTGATGGTAATAACGTCGCCTGTATCTTGACACTCCCGCCATATCAGAGGAAGGGGTATGGAAAACTATTGATCGCTTTCTCCTATGAACTCTCGAAATTGGAGAATGTCGTTGGGTCTCCAGAAAAACCGCTCTCAGATCTCGGCAAGCTGAGCTATCGATCGTATTGGTCATGGGTAAGCGTTGTATGTAATATGTATTATTGTTGTATTTCGCTTTAGATGTAACAGCGTATATAGACACAACGTACTTGCTTCGTAACGTATGTTGAGTTGTGACTGAATCCTTTTATTATGACTGTACTACAATAAGTAGCACGTAATGGCAGAAACCGGCTTTCTGTGTTCTCGACCGCAAATGCTACAAGTTTTGTTTAGACCGTTGAGATAACATAGATAATCCTCTATCAGAAAGAATGCTCTTCTCGAGGCGTTGCGAACACATTGCAGTAAATCTAGACGGTGATTATATGGCAAATTGCTGTGTTAGCATAAGCAGTGCATACAAGCGTCGTTTACATCTGTTCCTACGCGCTTCAGGTACTATTGGAAATCATGCGCGAGTCGACTGTTCGACTTTCTATTAAAGACCTATCACAGTTAACATCGATTACGCATACCGACATCGTGTCCACCCTCCAAAGTCTCAACATGGTCAAGTACTGGAAGGGGCAACATGTTATCTGTGTCACCCCCAAACTTGTAGAGGAGCATCTGCGCAGTGCGGAATACAAAAGGCCTCGGTTGACCGTCGATCCTGCCATGCTCAAATGGAGCCCTCCCGTTCGTAAGCACCCGCTTAAGAACAATCGCAAGCTGTAAAGGCAACAGGAGTAGCAATCGCTGCCGATACAACCGTTTAAATGTCGGCATACTGCCTGTCCGTTATTAATGCTGACCTATAAATGTCTTTAGCCTCATACGATTAACGATATATGGACTGCGAATTTATGGCGAATAGAAGAAGGCTCAATATATTTCTTAACGCTGGAAATACGCGTGCATTAAGACGCCTTGCATCTACAACAATTCGTATGCTACAAAAAAATGCTAAAATAATATAGTATTCTCGTAGTGTTGCGGGGAACGTACAAGGCGGTTGGTGATGCGGGTGTTTCGATAGCGAAGTAGAGAATAATGTTCCAGACAAGTGTTCTGTTCGGCCAGACTAATTGCCCTGATACTTATCGGTTGGTCACTACGTATTCCATCCCTACCGTATTCAGATGAAATGTGAAGAAAAAACAGAAGAAAGCACAGGTTACACAATACGTAGTTGTGTCTAACATGGTTAGCACTGATCATTTTTTCAAACAGGTACGTTGTAAATGGAGCGAATGAATGTAAATTTGAGCCCAATGTCCGTTTGTAATTAGACCGTTGGCCATTCGCTCTTGCCGTGCCCAAACTACACGAACACTTTCAGCAACAAATTAAATCCAACTATGTGCTTCAACAAGGGATAAGACTATATCTGGGGGCTATTGTCGCATTGAATTGCTATTGGTCATTGAAACTGGTTATTTGAAATTGATTATTAAAACTGATTATTTTTAGCTTGCGCGTCGGTAGGCCTTTTAGCACGCTGCATTTTACCGATGTTGTCACATGTATATTTTGTATATATGAATGTAAATAAATTTCGAGCGTTCGTTAAACTATAGTAGTGTCATTCATTCTCTTGGAAAGGTTGGTTATATCCTACGACGTAAGCAAATTCATCTATACATTTATCATTGCTATTTGAATCTCAAAACATTACGTGAAGCGAAATTGACCTTATATACAGAGGTTTCAACGGTGAAATCTGGCTGCTGCACATGAGGGTTCCGCCAGAACAGTGCTCTAGTAGGCCTTTTTGGTGGACTGCAGCTTCCATCGTTAGAACTGATGAATTTCTCAGCTTTGCTCTAAACGAGTTATTTTCAACCCAATTGCCAATCGACGTCTGCGTGTGCTTAGCTACGAGTTCGGAGGCACTAAAATGAGAAACTGTTCCTCCTCAGATTGCTTTAGGTAATGTGCGTATGAGTCGTCGGCCAATATGCTGCCTCATTTTCAAACTTAATCAATAGCGTAATTAGCAGTGCCATATTGGACACTGAAGGCATCAATGCAGATAGACGCTGAACAATAAAAGAAACATTTAAAATACTAAGTGTTATCGTCTCGAAATTTTCTGCGGTCAGTCGTTTGCAAACACAGTCTATAGTGAACAGACTTATTTGCGTTACAGGCGAGTCGACCGTGTTCCAGGATTACTGGCTTGCGCACGTTGGAAACTCTAGGCCCCTAATTCCGCTCAATGCAACCTCTCTGCCACCAAAGAATATTTTGCAATGGTATTAACCTGCGGGTCTCTTGCGTTTTAAGCAAAATGTTTGGTAAGAGTAGTCACTTTCTGTCAGAAATATATTTATTGAGATAAATGTGTTATGTCTGTTAGCGCAAAAAAAGACATCCTCCGCGTGCGATATATGTTATGGATAGAAAAATTTGGCTAAACACTTGTTATGTGCCACTTCCTTTATTCGTCAAGTCATGCTCTCGATCACGATATTTGCCTCCTGGCGTGACTCTACGATCTGTTGCTTTGTGCAATGTACTCCACAATGTGTGAAAATTAGTGGCCTTCGGGGCACTCACCATCGTTTTTCACCTCAATCCAGTTGCGAGTGACCTCGTTGAGCGCAAGAAGCTCGTCTATAGCTGGCATGTACTGTTTGGGGAACGATTTGGCTCTGCTAGCTATGTAGTAGCTGTCTGCAATGGTATTGGAGAGCAAATATCATTGGTTAGCGAATGCTTAAAAAGATGCGGCATTGGCGTTATGCATCACTTGAATGGGTGCCTTCCAGGCAGACCCAATTAAATGCACAACAAATGGGTAATGGAGTATGAAATCGATTGAACAGTTGACTATAAGATCTGTTTTGACTCTAGAAATTATACAATTGACTGTATGCTTAGGGCTTTGTGGGCCCACACAGTAATTGATTTTTCCATTGGTCGACCAATTTCCGAGTGATGCCAAATTTGCAAGCAGTTTATACCCGTGGTGTAGTAGCACAGAGTGGAAGCCAAGGTTAAATATAGCAAGACAAACCTTTTCCAAGATTTGCTCCGAAACCGAGCATCCAGTTATCATAGTCAGTGCCCAATATCGACACGGCCACCTTGTCCTCTGATATTAGGGAAAGGACATAACGACAACGTTATATTATATAATGAGCATATAGCACAATGATACCCCTAATACTAGAAGAAATGCAAATGTGACAACGTGGACGTCTGATGTTTCATGTTTGACCGTTAAGTGTTTTATGATAGTCCCGAAAAGTTCCCCACAAAGATTTGATTATGTTTCTTTCTCTTATTTTTGGTCAAACTTATGTTCAAAACATCTTTAACTCTATAGCATCAAGTCAATTAATTAAAAGACACTTGGGCTGAACCAATGTAGGAGGCGAAGCGTGTCGCAATTGACGAGATCTACAACACATTGAAGGTGGTATGTTTGACAAGTAAAACTAGACACACGCAGTGTAAGTGGGGTCTACATTCTAAAAATCGACCGATATTTTGATTAACTACAGCAGGCCAATAAAAACTATTTCATTATGAGGCGGGCTTATTTAGCAACCTCCCCAGATTTCAGCATTCTGAAAAGAATTTGGTATTGAGATTTTTACCCTTGTTGTTGTGAAATCGATGCTAACAAGATAAAACATTGCATAAAAATTTTAATTTTCTTAATATACATACTTTGAAACAAATTTTGAGAAATAAGAATTACCGTGTTTACGATAAATCGCCATTAATTTGTTTTAGCGTGTTAGAGACTGACCAATAATTTGTTAAGTTTATGAAGATTTGAGAAACATTTCGGGGTCTGTCAAATTCAACTAACAAGGACGGTAGGCGGTTCCAATATGACGTCGCTTTTTGTAATTCAAAGCTATACGCAGCGGCCAGGCTGGTATTTTTCTCTACCGAGTCAGCCTACCATTGTATTCCACATCGGAAAGATGAAGAAAAATAATCAAGCAATAGATAGAAATTTTAATTAATCTCTTACTATATATTCTAGAACATTGCTTGAGCATATCTCAACATTATACCAAGCAAACTAGTTTTAAATGGCAAAGTGGCATAAGGCGTGCCAAACGCTCACTTTATTTCAAATCTATATCTCTAATAGTTTTACATTCTGAGAGATTGTCGACTGGCTCTATGAAGTGTTATCATTTTCAAATATACAGCGTCATTGTTTCTGTTAGAGCAGCTAGAAAATTCGTGTATCCTATTGAGGTTTAAGCAAGGTTTATTAAAGCTAAACGGTTCTAACAAGATTCCACAAAACATCTTATTGTTCAAGAGTTCTGCTTATTAGCGTTGGCAGAAGTACTTACAGTCGTTCTACTCAGCAGGTTGTTTTTCAAATATTTAATATTTTAACGTTATTAGTACTATTATAACGTAAACAACAAAACTTTACAGGTTCGCAGTATAGCGAATGTCTATTGGTGTTAGCGATCACAAGGGGCATACACATACACACAGTATATCAAGAAACATATTTTACATTCGCGTCAGATAATCTATATCGTTTCAGACTTATGGCTGCTGGACCTTCGAGCTCAGCTTCGGAATGACCAATGACAATTTACATGTAATCGACTGGGATGTACGCAGTTTTCGAATTCGACAGTTCAGCCAATTTTTTTCTATATACGAATTATTTTTATCGACAAGCAGAAACGTATGAACATGGTAATAGCATTTCTAAGAATCACATTAAAAGTTGACACGATCATCGTCAACAGCATCATATCATCAAAACATGTAAACAAACTGTCGGAGACGAGTGATCCGAACTTACTGTGAGACTGGAAAAAGTAGCGGGCTTTCTCCGTTCTGTCATCGAGAATGTTGAAGTGCGTTTCCTGATATTCATGACTATTAGAATTCACCAAAGAACAGAAATAACGAAGGCGCAACAAGATTATTTTACAGCTTGATATAATACGAAAATATATTTCAAAATATAATATTTGGGAATTATGAAACGCACTTGCAATAACCTCTTTTATTTTAGTTGCCGTCATGTGAAACGAATAAGCTGATTAAAGAATAGGTGTTCTATATTGGCAGAATGTTGTGCATAAGGAGGCGCATTGGAAATGCTCCCAAAATTTGCCATGCTTTAATAAAGTCTATTCTCGAGTCTTACAGGTAACATGGTAGTCGACGTGCAAATCAAGTTAACATTCTAATACTAAACAAAAAGTAAATGCAAATGTTTTGCGTATTCCAATTGAAATAGATGGAATTCTATTTCTCTGTGTGTCCCTACCAAACAAAACCTCGAAACTGCTAGGAATAGCAGACGCTCAAAGCAGATTCTTCATTTGAAGTTATATTCCATTGATACGTTTTCACTTAAGAGTACTTACTTGTTGTTAAACCAATGCGAGGACAGGTTGTACAGATCTTCAATGAGGGGGTCATGGTTAAGCGTGAATTCTATACATTCAAGTTCAGGATGAACATCAGAGACGAGTATCATATTGAGGCGCTGCAGATACCATTTTCCCTGAATCTGTATTACATTAAAACCAACGACAACAAGCAGGAAGTCAGTTTCAATCCCGATAGCAGGGAACACACGAAATTTGAGGTCATCATCGTTATTGGAATCCATTATAACAATACATCTAAATACCTCTGGGCTAATACTTAGCTAGTTCTACTTCGTGCGTTCCCTTGATGTTATTTTGTTTGCCAAAATCTGATCGTTTGGTCTAATTTATGCGTCTTCAGCTTACTAAACCATAGCCTCTAGTTTGTATGCCCACAATATTAAACAGTTGACTGCGTCTAGTAAAAGTGCCTTTGCTGTAATGATAAATCCGTGGCCCGCCTATACCGCATGTCACGTCATCTAGATTGCATGCCTATGATGGGATCAATACTGAATCGGACAGTGAGTAGCCTAAGTCATTCAAAAATATTTTGCTCGGAATTTTTTTCAATCTTGGGGGAGTTTATCGAGCATACATTTATGCTACTATGCTATGCTCCAAATCTGAGACGGCTTCGTCCGCAATTTCACAAAAAAATGAGTTTAGAATACTAAGCGGTCCAAAAATTTGGCATAAAATGAAAATTAATCAAAATGTTTCTTTTGCGAAGAATATCTCTAAATTATTTCATAACTATGGATTAGAGTATACGGTACATATTGGTACAAGTGCTTGCCACACCTTATTCTGATAGAGCTTAATGTACAGTATTCGCCCGAGCATCTTATTGCTTGCTTCAACTTATTTTGAATAGTGTCCAAATGATATTGTTACTGTATATGTGTTTTTATATTTCCTAAAAGAAGGCTAGGGCCACCATTAGATTAACTGGCTAGATTTTATGATGTGATCTATAGATGAGATGCGTAAATTTCGGTCAATTCTCATTATATAATATTTTTTAGGGCTGACCAGTAGCCAACATTTAACGTCCACAGTACCAGTCTTTGCATTACTTCACAAGACGGATTCCATACAAATGTAAATGTGCATCGGTGGGGATCGAAGTCGTGCACCACCTGCGTGTCTCCTCCGGTCGCAAGGCGCATACGGTGCCTTCAGTTATACGAAACATGTGATAACCACAATAAATTTTCTTTTGCAGGTACACGACATTCCTGATACTCGGAGCTGATATTCGAAACAATTTTGTTAAATTTGATTTGCCATTGTGCTTCCTATTACGTTGACGTGTTGTGGCATTTCGAAACTTTTGGTATGTACCTAGAGAAGTCGTAAGCATTCTTCACTGTATGGGAACGAACATTGCAACGGCAACAGGCGTGCGTATACGTCCCGTTATATATAGGGTCCCTTTATCACCCCGCACAGTTTATCAAAAATCACCGTGCTGTAGCAGTGCGTCTATCCGATATGTGTAGATGTGTTATTAACCTTTGTTCGCTTTAAAGCAACAACTGCGTCATTGCGGTATTACTACTTGCTATTCACACGATTGAGAACCACGTCCTAAACCGGCACCGTTTCCTTTATTGATCAAAAGGAAGCACTGGGTGATGTTCCGTGAATAAACGGCATTTCTCTGATATGGCGCCTGGGACGCCTAGAATTCATTCGTTACCAGGAAGCTGGTTTCCGCGGGAGGTGTGTCTAAGTGTAACCCTAGTGCGTCTATTGTCATCACCGTATGTGCTAAATTTTCGGCAATAAACCGATACTCAGCTTTTTACAAAACAGTTCACGAGTTTAATGAAGTAGTCATGCTAGTTTACGAATCCAAGCAAAAATTAGTCTTATAGGCAAGTTATATTGAAAACTTAAAAAATAACTACTTAGGCACACTTGATGAGCAAAACGAGTCGTAGAGTATATTCCAGTCTGTAGAGGGTATGAGCTGGTTAAAGTTTTAACCTACGTCTGGAGCTGCAAAAGAGACTGGCGTTTATCGAATCCAACTGCCCTCAACTTGGAAATGAAGGGCTTGTTACTCTGTGTTTTTTTGAATCGGGAGCTTGCAGAGGGTTTGGCTATGTCTTAAGTAGGGGTGCCATTATTGTTGAGCTAAGGGAAGGTTGTGTTTCATACAGCTTTGCGAGGTCGTGAACAGGGATACATTTGGCAAGAGAAATGGTATTCCAGATTTGTTTGTGGATCAACAAAGACAAAGGGTGGTTTTGCACACGTCCAGATATTTTTCAACGATGGTGCAACTAAGTATCGCAAACTAGTTAATGTTACACGGCCTTTGAGCTACGGGTACTGCCAAATGTGAGACTCTTATTAGAATGATGTTTATACGCTTGACTTGAGAGCCGGGTACGCACCTTCTCAGGATCGAAATTCTTCATAAGAATTCGTTTCTCTGCACTTGTTAGGTAATAGTTAGTTATGAACAAGGCAGTGGTCCAGAAGACAAGGTGCATTCTTAGTAGATCCATTTCAAAGCGATGAACTTTACGAGCGAGGCGCACACCACGTTGTGGAAGTAGTTCCGCAAGGAAGCGTATTTAAGCAACGCCAGCCATCTGATAAAATCCCGCTGATAGAATAACTACGAGTGCGTGTTTATTGCTATACCTGCGTCAGCCCCTGCTGAAGCTCGAACAGCACAAGTCCTGACAATCACCGAGCTCTGAGCGAAAATGACGCCTTGCCGAAATCATCGGGTTAAATAGATGAAATAACCATGGGAAGTTTTAGGCCGCTGTTTCTAGATCTCTCCGCTACAGTCGCGCATGTGGATAAGTTTGTTTAGCTGCGCTTTGAGCATTTGCATTTGTTAGCAATGTTACAAAGTGTCTAACATACAGCAAAGTGAAGTTTTGACCATGCACTGATCATGCTCATGTTTTCGTCGTTAATGACATTAGTCTATGAGCAGTTAATGAATAGCACGGCTACGTTGAAATATCCATTTTACTCCCCCGAGGGATTGATCTGATCAAACAAACCTCTCTTCCTCTTTCTTTATTTCTTTATGCATTGATAAATGTCTGTGTCAAAGGCTTACCTACGCTTTCCATAAGGATTATCTCTCATTTTACACTGTCATAGTTTGTAAAATGTTTAAGAATAGAAGAAGCACTCCATTTATTTTCATTTTGTTGTTGTGAACGCTGTAGGGAAGCAAATTCACACTTTTTGTCCTAGAAAACGCATGCTCTTATAAAAGGTAAAACATGTTGAGAAAAACAGGATAGTAGGCTGGAAAGCGGAAACTGGTTTTAACAGGATGATGGCACCCTGTGCGCTGACAGGAGGGCACTCTAAAGGTGATCGAACTTTTAGAAAAGAGGGTAGAACCGGAACCGAAAGGGCATGAACCTCATTTCAAGCCCGCTTACTTTGTTGCTGTTCCAGTGCAATGAGCCCGAATCCTAAGAAAGATGTCTCTCTTCCGCCGTTCTTCTTATGGGCTTCCAAGGTGTTTCGAAATGTCAATGCAAAAACCTACCCGCTTTTGTGTTTTATTTTATGCGAGCTTGCGACCGACAGGAAGTTCCAATTATGCTAAACGTGATGAATGAAACTAAAATGAAGCTATTAGGGAAAGATAGCAATCGAACCATTCAAAACCACTTGACTAGGCAGAATTATAATGACTTCGCCGATTTCACAAACGACCATTTAGTGATGGCTGTCGTGATACCTTATGATGTGGGTAGTAACAGTGGTTCGGACCATTTAATCACGCAGACATGACGCTCTCATGCATCTAGTTTTTCTCAGTCGAATCAGTTAATTCCCCGTCGATGTTCGACAAACTTATTTGGCTTATATACCGGACGCGTTTCCTGCTTTGGTTATTATGGAAACAGTACTAAACGAAAATCTTGCTCTAAGGACATGTTAAATGCGGCGAGCGTCCTACTAGCCTTTGAATAGCTGGAAGCCACAGATATCGATAAAGATGGTTTGTATCGTACGAAACTTTCGGGGATCTGCCAAAAAAGACAACTATATGCAATTTACGAATTATTTAATATTGTTGGCTTGAAAAAAATTGCTAAGAGATAACATATGTTGCGTTGGTTGGGTAGGTGGGACTGCATTTAGCTCCTCTTGAATTTTCAACTATATTGCTACCGTCGAGCTGTGTAGTTCGACATAATATGTTGCACTCATCCATTCAGGGGAGGTATTCAATAATCCTTTGCAAAAATTCCGCAAGGAACAGTGAGCATTAAATGAGTTTTCTATTATTAATGACACGATTCGACCGCACTAGACATATAACGGTTTAGAGCGTGCCTGTGACACCATAATGAAGGCACACTCGCCTCCGCATAGAATATTCACTGCAAAGATGTCAAACATGCAGTCATTGCGCTGATAAATATTTCAAAATAATACGAAGAGCGTTTCGGAAGTGTATTTCCATGTTTAAATGTTTATGAAAATATCTGTGGTTTTTCAAAAGCAGTTAAATGAGTAGGTAAAATTAATCCACTGCAGTTTCGTGCGTCGGTGAGTTACGGTCATTCGACGGGACACGGTTTTCAAGCATTCTGGAACAGGCTTCATTTGCCATGTTCATACTGCTGATGCAAACTTTGCAAGACAATTTACGACTAAACGACAAAAGGATGGAATGACAAGATGCATACATATTTCTAATGTATTCTGTATCATTGGAGTTGGTAGTTCCACTGTTCAATGACAACACCAAATGATTGTGCTATCCGCATGCAGTTGAGAAACCGTTTCTGCAATCTAATGGACTTATTCTTTTATTTACATGTTCATGTCTATTTTATCTAATAATGTGGATATGTCACGTGTATATCCATGGTGAATTTTACTGCAAAGCGTTCCACACAACAAGCCGTCTTTCTTGAATTGTTTGGCTGTACCGCTGCATTCTCAAGAGCTGTTTTCGTCGTCAGTCTTCGTGACCGGCGATGTCGGGCCTGCGTTAAGGTCCTCCAGCGAAACGTGCTTCACATGGACGAACCCGTAGGGTGCACTGATGGTCACTGCATCCATGACTACTGGTGTGCAGTCTGGAAGCATCGGGGGCTGTCGCCGGCTAGTTAATCGTTAAGACACGAGCAAACGCTGCGATGCTTCTTCGTACGGCTGCCGAGTCACAATCGATGTGATATGCCGACCTTTTCAGAGGGTTGAGAAAAACGTGGTAGCGTGCTTCGTCCAGGTCAACGACTCTCTGAAAAAGAAATGAGTGACCGTCAACATGGACAAACTCCGTTGGCGAGCTGATCTCGTCGCGTCGGATCTGGCGTTGGCGTTCATAACCAGGCATTATAATAGACAGACAGCAAGCACAGCCGGATATAACGATACTGAGGTATTTACGATATATATAGATTGGTTTGACGTCGTACAGCCTCTCGCGCATCTAGACGTATCACACTGCACGAATTCCCCTTCACACACACAAAGAACCTACGGACAACGTATGGACGCCAGCAGTAGATAGACTGCGAGCTTTTCATTCTTCATACTGGCGTTTGTTTCAAAGTTTGTTAATTTAGTGCTTGTCGACGGTTTTTGGTCCGTAGATGCGTCCCAGCGAACCGAATCGGCCACTGTATCCGTAGACATGAGCAGCTCAGAACCACATTCAAGCACAATGCACCCGAATCGTTTTAATATGTGCTCATGCAGCAATTGTAAAGCAACCGCAGCCAGACTGCCGGGTTGTCACAACCGCGCTAAGAACACCACAAGAGCAAAATCCCACACAATTGACTGCGACGACAAGCTGTCGGATCCGACGCAACAATGATTAGGTTTCAGGCTTTGCCCACCCCGAAAACAGTATAGAGATGTGCATACACTTGCGCAGGGGCCGGCGCATCCATTCGGCCACGTTCACATTTTCTCGTCAAGTGAGGTGTTTCATAGACTATATGCCACAACTACTGGAGGAATGAATAAGTCTGCTTTCGGTTCCGATAAATTCTCGCAGCCGGACGGAGGTTGGTGGTGTCTAAAGCCAGTGCTGGGTTGTGAGATAGTAACAGCAAACCTAAGCATTTTGTCCTTTTCTATATGAATGTAAATGGTCGCGTCGCACCGCGATGAATGATGCATAATCAAATGGCTGCGATATTGGTGGTGGGTGAGATAGCCACTGATTGTAGGTGAACGGAAGCGCGTCGCAAGGGTGACCTATACGGATTGAGAAGTAAATAGGAAGGCAAACGTGTATTTGGCAGCGTCCGGCCGCTCTAGCAAAATGGAGTGATGAGTTAACGCTACCGGCACACAGTCTTACTCATGCAAAGAGCGGACAGGTCAGCCGCTAAGGTGACTCAGCTAGAGATGTGGTTATGAGCAAGGATTTGTGTGGCGGAAGATGCAGAAAATACCGATATGATTCGGGTTAAAAGAAAGAAAGAGTGTATGTTTCCGTGAAAGTATAATAGAACTTTACAGTAAAAAGAATATACACGAACACACACACACACACACACACATATATATATATATATATATATATATATATATATATAAACTTCG
>MNPL01014713.1:0-17844 GCA_002081605.1 Tropilaelaps mercedesae | reverse complement strand
ATATATATATATATATATATATATGTGTACCGCTACCAATAGCACGGGAGCTACGAAGTTAGCGGTTTAAAGTTTGAAGAAAAGTGAAACGTAACCTGAACGAGCTCTAGGGGCAATCCATTCAGGTCTACGAGTCGCTTCTCGAGCTCGGAGCGGCTCTGAAGGGTGGATTCGCGTGTGCCTTGCGGCGACCGGAGGAGGGACATGTAGGTGGGGGGTGCTCGGATTCGATCCCCACTGTTGCACGTTTACATGGGTTGATCAATCTTACAGGGTAATGCAAAGAAGTGCTACCGTAGACGTTAAATGTTGGCTGATGATCTACCTAAAAATATTTACGAGTCGCTTGATGTAAACACTTGTTCATGTGCACATATACCCGCAGGCAGCATGCGATGGCACTCAGTTTCACGGCCAACCTTAAATACATCGGTGAAACGAATAAACTACAACGTCATCAATAGCGTGTGGCACCGAACATGAAACAGACTCTAGAAAAGACATACGCCTGTACCGTCGGACAAGAAGTCTGAATCAGGTGGCTTTTCGTGGACTGCTGTGCCAGAAACGTTGGTCGCGATCGTTGCCAGACGTTCCTCTCAGGATAAAATTTTTGCCTTAGCGTTTATAGCTTGGCGTCACACCTTAGCAACCGTATGACGATTAGTCCCCGATTCTGATAGTCTGTTCGTCTTTCTTGAGCACCCTAGCCGAGTTGCCCTTCGGAGCATTCGATGCTTGTGGAATGTCCAATATTCGATTACCAACTTTTTTTAATGAAGCTGAGGACGAAATTCATGCAGGATACCGGATTGTTACCTGAAACCTTTAATACGACCATTGTTCACCATTTCTACCGGCTGTTGCTCTCCTATGCAATGTTGTTATCCTCAAGCCATTAAGGGAGATCCAGTCTGATTGCTGCCACAAAATGTTTACCATAAATGCCTGTCGATGTGTCCGTCACTCATCTAGCTTCTGATAATTGTTTAGGAAACTTTTTTGACAATGCTTGTAATATAATGGCAACATCATACGGTAATATTGGCACGAACAATTCTCTTAATCGGAGACGGGTAGTTTTGCATATGTCTCTTCCGTCAGGGCGTCACTGCAACTTCATAGTCGTCGTGCGCAACACTGAACGTTATCCAAGCGTACTCTCTTGCTGTTAATTTGTTGCCATTCGAAGTATACCGGCGGACGTATGTTTCAGTGCCAGCATACGGTCCAATGCTAACATTGCCAGATCCGACGTGGATTATACGAGAATTCGGTACGAAGATCTCGCCGAGATCGCGTGGGTCAGAAGAGCGGTCCAACAGCGAAATAACTGCTAATGAATTTTCGGCGAGAGAGAGGAAACAGCTGATCAAAGCGAGAACGATCGGTAGAGTCTCGCAGCACGAGCGGCTGAATGGGCCGATATGGCTGGAAGTGCAAGGAGGGGACGGAATTTGGACCAATAAATCCAAGGAAAGCCCCATCATTTCGACCTTGGCGCCGCACGTTCCCATGCCCTTTACATTGAGTGCCAGTCACTGGGCACTCTATGGGGGAGTCCTCATCTCAGGTGGTATTGAAAGCCATCTGCTGACCTGATTGCAGATTAATTGGATATTCTAAAAATATCTTTAGTGCTGACCGTCAGCCAACAGTTAACGTCTACGGTATCGCTTTCTGCATTATCCTGTAAGACGAATCATCCCATAAATGTAAAATGTGCAACGGCGTGGATCGAACCCGCGTACGCATCTTTTACACATCTCCTCCTCCGGTAGCTCATGCTGACTCCCCTTCCACACAGCGGAAAGATCAAAGTGCCTGTACACTGAGCGTTTAAACGGCTATTGTCGTTAACTAGAGATAGCGGGAAAGACATTTCGTAAAGGAAGTTGTCCGTTGACCAGATGCTGACTTGAAATTCGTAAGCGTTTGAGAGTTACAGACTGCCACCATGCCCGTACTTTAGGAGTCGTAAACTTCTCCTGAAGTAGACAGCGATCGCTATTACAACCTATCCGTTGACCGTAGTCTCAAAAAGTCAGGTTATTGCATTGGCAAATGTTAGTCCAATCTACGAGTCAGCCAATGAACGTCTTCGTTGTCTCGTATCTCAAAATCAGATTACGCCATCTAGCCCAAAACTGCAGCAACTAACTACCTTTTTTCCGAGCCCAAGCACGTGACAGCATTTTGGAATAATCTGTTCAGCCTACAATTCCCAAAGGCATTTCTACATCCATAGAAATTGACAGTATATGCAAAGTATTTAGAAATAGAGCCCTACTTAGCGCAAACGAAAAAACGTAGCCCCGAAGCACAATCTGCTTGGTCATCCCCACATGATCACGGGAGCTATGCTGTAATTTGCTAAATGTTCACTGATGAGAGCTCTGCTTAATCCATATAATTACATTCTTTGAAACATAAGACCGAGCCATACCAATATTGCGTCAGAGAAACCCTGCGATTCGACAGATGTAAAGGGGGGTTGCACATTTTGCATTCCACCACAACTCAGTGTCGTGAAGCTACTGGGCGTGACTGAAAGATGAGGTTAAAAAACGTAGCAAAAGAGTTGCTAACAAGTCTTGCGTAATTGTGTAGCTTGCTGCTCAGCAAATCATCTTAACTTGGTTTTCCATCTTTATTGCAATGCTCAGCGTTAGGATATCGGACTGGACATGCAAAGTCCGTCAAACTGCTACGAAGTCGCTCAGCTATAATGAAGTTCCGTGAACACTCTATGCAGAGGCGTCGCTAAGGAAATTGAAAATCACAAGTCTTTTGACTGCAGAAAGCTTATCTCGAGGTTTTTGTCAGCATAAAGCATTTCACCGTAATACCTTATTGAGATGTATCTGAAATATAGGTACGATCAAATTGGCGCTTGTTAGTCTAGGGACAGGTGATGTGGCACATACAATTCGTCGGTGTAAGGACGATTTCCCATTTTTCGCCAATAATGCTTACACCGGCAAATTCAGTTGAGTTAAAAATAACATTTGTGTCATTCAAACGACGCACTAGATCTGGTAGAAGCACAAACTCTTGAACTCGCAATTTAATTAAATTCCAAATTGAATTTGAATGGCAAATGTAAACTTCGCATGTGTGTATTGTGCCTTGCTACACATGTTTTCTGTAGGGATGCTAATACGACACTTATGGAATCGCACAAAGTTCAGTTTGTGAGCTGAACAAGCAACACTGTTTCAAAGGCTCGCAATATACGACAGAGGTCTCTTAGCCTTAATAGAAATATGGACAGTCCTTAACATTTACGACGCCATGAGAGGCAAAAGACAATGTCAGCCATTGCAAAGGCCGTGTGCGAAGCAGGACACTGGCATCGTATGTCAACGTATCTTCAATGAAGAATAACGTTTCTCTAAAGGCACCGTGTCAGTATTCATTAGATCAGCTGAGTACCAGTTACGCTGAAATTGACTGGGTAGCACCTATATAAGCGAAGACCGAATTCTCCGGCTTCTGTCGATTCAAGTTGCGTAACGCCGGACTTGACTATGGGTTCAGCTAATGCTGACAAGATCGTCTGTGGAGTGGGGAGACACCAGAACAGTTTTGCCAGATGGTCTTGTCGACATAGACCAGGAGCAACTGTCGGATAAGAAATTCGTCAGCACACCAGATACTAACCAGCTGCACTGGTAAACTGACATTTTAAACTGAGAAGGGCAGTTTACTCACATGTATAGGCCCCGAGATTCTACTAGTTAAAAACTGTTTGCCCTATAAATTCTTACAGGTTTATTGTACCACACGGGATATTAGCACTACTTTGTCTCATTGTTCCTGCGCAATATGAATTAATTTTAACATTGTATTTTTTTAAGAAGTTTTGCATCTAAAATAGCATAAAAACAAGTGCCTAAGAAAAATCTCAATTTTTCGCGATAAACAACAGACGCGAGCTATTATCCAGCTGGTTTCCTAGACCGCTCATTGTAGACGTTAGGTAGCCTATCCTTGTCAGGCTGCATGTGGGACTGACATTGAAGCCAAGACGATCCTAAGAGATCCTAACGTGATCAGCGCATACACGGCCACCTTGTACGTTTGTTCACCTCTTGTCTCGCACTTTTTAATAATAATTTTCAATAGGCGTGATTGATCAGAGAACTGGTTTGATATCGTGTGTAACCACACTTTCCGAGCTCCTTCTCGAGGTGCCTACCTTCGTTCAATTATCAGTTAATCGATGAACGATTTCATGGGTGACTAAACAGACCATGCCATTCAATGATGACAAATTTTAAATTTAGCCACATCAGCTGTTGTGAAATGAATCAAAGCAAGAATTTAATGATCATCTTATGTTATCCGATAACAATCAGTTTTTTCCCATCAAAAAAAGCATACAAAGAGCTCTTGGCAACGAGCTGTACGATACGGTCTCTACATATATGAAACGGCGCCACTGCCTGTTATCAAATACAGACCGAGTGGTATAGGGTTTATCGTTGGTATAGTGTATTCTATTTGTCTCAAATGTGATTAACTGATGTTCGTGATGGAGTGAAGACAAAGCTCATTTGTGCGTTTGTTAACGCTAGCCAAGCGTTATACTTGTTGCGCTTAGTATAACGGACTCGAATGGCATCTACGAATCACGCAGCAAAAACTCGCCTTATCGCAGTAATGAAGTTTTTTTGAAGGCCAGCGCGCTCGTCCTCAGACAGCCCGCCTCGATCTGAGATGTTGACAGTACTTGGATGAATTCATCCATCCTTCCGATAGTTGATAAAGTTTACAAATAGTTTGCCCCATGTGGGACAGTGACTGAGTTCTATCGTGCGGCCAGCTATACGTCAAGGTAACTTAAGGCCAATAAAAAGACTTAAAAAGAAAGGGAGTTTGGATTAAAATACTTAATAGCTTTTTTTATTATGCAGTAAAGGGTCACGCCAATATTTTCGTCCTCCATATCTGGCCTATGTTATTTTATCTAAAATCGCACAACGCATGTCTATCTGTACGATACTTGTGCACGTTGAATATCATTTAATCATTTTGATTGCGTTTAGGCGCAAACTCTACCAGCCCTCGAAATGAGGCGGCAGGTCGTCGGAAGCTTGCAGAGGTTTCTTCTTCCATCGTTTGCCCTGTCTACTGTGATCGCGCAGGCAAAAACCTCTCGTTTGTGCAACGAAGCCGTTATGGCAGTCCCATGACGGGAATTTGCGGGGCGCGCCGGACGAGACGCCCAAAGTTTCTTTAGAGTTTATGTCAATGCTCCACATGACCGCGGCAGAGTTTCATGTTCTGTATTCACACCCCATAAAAGAATTTGATTAAAATATATGTTAAATCTAAGTATATGTATGCATCTGAGCGCATCATATATTTTCTCTCACCTTTAACCAGATTCTGTGCTAAACACCGCCATTCCTGTGCATATCATATAATAGCTACATTCTCCTTGACTTCTGGCTGTCGTGAGCACTTTTCAGATGTCTGTAACCCTGGTGTCCAGCAGCAAAGTATTCTCTGGCTTTCAAAAGGTGTATAAACATGCGTCAAGCACATTAGGCAAGCAGGCCGCCTTTGCGTTGTACGTGCCCGACTCCAAAATCAAGGTGCGAGCTCAGACAGTAACATGAAGCATCATTCATAAAGATTAAGAATACAGTAACAAAATCTAATGCACAAAAAAAAAGAGTCGGGAAATGCAAAAAAAATTAAAATGAACGTGTCTCTAAGCAGTAAACACAAATGTCATTAAAACCTGGTCTTAAAAAAATCTAAGACGAATGGATGGCTTTTTTCATTGACAGGTTCCTTTGATCTACTGGTTGTCCGGTTTGACATGCACCGAGCAGAATTTCATTTTGAAGGCCGGTGCGCAGAAGTTCGCTCAGAAGTACCAAGTCGCTATCGTCTGCCCAGATACAAGCCCGCGTACGTTGCAAAACCCGCCAATCACTAAATGCGTTATGTAGAACTTCGCTATGTCATAAGTTTCCCGTAGTCAACAGTGGGTTTTTGAGTAGTGCATAATAGGTCGGTCTGTCTCAATCATTGCCTGGAAAAAATACGTATTTTGCGCCGTTTGGCCTCGAATATTGACCATATCTTTGTGAAAAACGGATGCGATAACTTGCGATGTCAGCCAGTTGAGTAGGTCTATTGTTCTACGATTTTCCCATGTGGTCTTCTATATGATAGCTTTCATGCTATAGTCTACCTGGTTGTACTGTGCATCTGTTATATGATATATATTTGTGTTCGTTGCACTGTGACTTTTGGCAGGTAACTGTGAGGTTCCGAGCGAGGACGGCCTTGGTGAAGGGGCCAGTTTCTACGTTGACGCAACGCAGGACCCTTGGAGAGCCAACTACCAAATGTACTCGTATATCACCAAAGAGCTGCCTGAGGTATTCCGCAAAATTGGACGCGATTCACTTGCCTGACGACGTAGTTGTCTTGACCCCCTTATCGTACCTACGGTGATCTAATACGTGCGTTTGTCTATTCTATGTGCATTAGATATGAAAACGAGACGGGAATACCTCATTCTTGATTTCTGTGGTAACCCACAGTACGCTTTATTGGAACAGGTAATGTCGAACCACTTTTCAACTATAATAGATGCATCCCGCTGCTCGATAATGGGTCACTCGATGGGCGGGCATGGCGCTCTCATATGTGCCTTACGCAACCCCGATCGTTTTCGGAGTGTGAGCGCCTTCGCGCCCATCTGCGCACCGTCACAGTGTCCTTGGGGAGAGCAGGCTTTCAACGCCTACCTAGGTTGGTTGATTCGATTAAAAACAACGTTGTTCACTGAGGATAGATCCCTTGCCTAAGTCTTGCAGAAACATCAACTTAGGAAAAAGGAACGATTAGATATACGCCTTTGTGTACTGATTTAGGGTACGGATGCCACAGTTGATGTGTCAGCTTTACCCGTCACGCTAAGCAGTTCGAAACATCGGATGGTTGAGATCTGAATGTCCGTTTATCATTTTGAGCAGATTCCCAGCTCATCCAACTATCGTTACCACCCAAACGAGGGCATGGGTTAACCGTACGGTTCTTTGTTTTCGACGTTCTAGGCCCCGATAAGGATGCGTGGAAAGCGTATGATGCTACGGAGCTTGCCAGAACCTACTCCGGCCCCGACCTGAACATCCTCATCGATCAGGGTTCCGACGATAAGTTCCTATCAAGTAAGCAACTACTTCCACAGACGCTCCTGGAGGCAGCAGCCAGCAATTCCAAGTTGAAGATCAACTATCGCGAACACGAGGGCTACGACCATAGCTATTTCTTTGTGTCTACGTTCATCGAAGATCACATACGGTTACACAGCGAAGCCCTAAGCCACTGACAGTCCTCACTCGCGTCCGATGGACCCCACCTGACCGCTTTATCTATGAGGAATTGTTGTCTGTGTAACAGGTGTATACGAATAAAGATGGGAATAAAGTTATTGGCTCTGTTCGGCGTCTTATTGT
This sequence comes from Tropilaelaps mercedesae, assembly GCA_002081605.1. Lineage (NCBI taxonomy): Eukaryota > Metazoa > Arthropoda > Arachnida > Mesostigmata > Laelapidae > Tropilaelaps > Tropilaelaps mercedesae. The sequence continues at coordinate 10,360 of MNPL01014713.1, read as the reverse complement.
TTTTAGGAGTTGGCATCGACGTCCTGAGATGGATCGACGCTAATGTGGCGTAAGGTTCGCTGTTTCTCCCTAAATAGCGAAGTGCACCGCATCGTTAAATGTGGCACGCCGATAAAAGATAGCGACAATTTTTTGTGCAGATATCCTGAACCCAAGTCGAAATGTGTTTTGTCCAACCTCTTCATGAGGTTTATATAAAATTAGGACGTTTGTGGGAAATCGGACAGCCGTTTCGGCATACTGCAAGTTATACTTCTGTTGTAAGTCTTCGGTGGCACATACATATATCGTTAACGCTACTCGTTTATGCATCTGCATATCGTACTGATGCTACTAAAAGAAGATGGAGATCGTCCACTGTTTGTTTGGATAGTAACAGCAGTAATAGCCGTAGTCCATTCGTAATGATCAGCGTGTTCGGTAGCGAGTGCCTGGCAATGTCTATTCACGGTGATGAAATAGTCGAAGGTGAATCCGAATACATCTCGTTGTTCGTCCTAGAAGTGTATGTGTTGAACAAACTTCCGTGGTAGCAGGATATGGACGTGTGCTATATGGAGAGAATACAGGCATATTCGACTGTGCATGTGTTTTTCTTGAAATTTGCGCAAGCCTAGGTAATCACCCTAGATTGTGACAGCTTCCCATAGCCACTCGTTGACCCCACCAACAGTGTGTCAAGGGCTGCGCTCCCAGAAACCGCGAAGCGGAGCACAGTGCTAGGTTTGAATCGACAAAACAAACAGGGAGAATCCGCATGTTATTCATCTACCAATATTTATGGTGCAAGGTGTGCTTATGTAAGGTCTTCGAGCCGTGCCACTTCCTCGTCCCCGGAAACTGGGAGTCGTGTACTTGAGATACCTGTAAAACGTCTTGATGGTATTGCTGGTGCTCGCGCGAGGGGCAAAATGTCGACAGGCCGAGTCTGCGATGGTCGAAAGCCACTAACACGCGCGCCACACCTACTAATGATACGGTGTTATTTGAGCTGACATCATAGTGCGCGCCAGGAATTAATTAACATCCATGCATAACTCCGTTATTCCTTCACGTCATTTTACCCGCGTACATCCGCGCATTAACAGCAACCAATAGCAACAACCTTTTAAACGTTGAATTGTACATTGAGACATAAAGTTGAATACAGCACTATTAACCTACATAGCATACACGCTCTATGTATATACGTATCGCCCACCAATCTGTAATCATAAACAAATAGACAGGAAAATCAATTCGTTTACTTTTGCCATTGTCACATACTTCAAAAAACGTTTATTAATTTACATGAAGTTAATGTACAAAACAACGGCCAGCTTTCCGATGCGCCAGCAGTCTAAATGATTACTCTACACTGCGACGTAATTTCTTTTCGAAGACCACCTCTCAAACAAGTACGCAGGCCTGCTCCATCTCCGCTATCGACTGTAAAGCGCATTTTTGACCATCTTAATATATTCACCCATGTGTCTATCTACCTATCTAGCAGCATTTGTGTCTGCATAACGGCAGCGTCGAGATTGCGTGAAAATTTCACAATATGCCTGCATTCAGCCTACATTTTATTCATAAAGAGACCCTTCGTAGATCGACGGACACTCCGCCGCTCTTGCATATGTTTCTTATTGGTATCCTCTTTATTCTGCTTCTTACTCTGGTACGTCATCATTCTGTTGCCCGATGGGAATCCTCTATTTATCTCTACGAGATCAGCATCGCGGCCTAGCCGGAGTCGCTCATCCAGCGACATCTTTGACTTCTTAAGGTTTTTCGTATTCGGCCGGAACCCACGCAACGTTTCGGACCCGCTTTGCGTTGAAAATCCGTCCCCGTCTGCGTCTTTGGCTTGCGCGAACTTCTGCCGCTTGGACGCAGGCTCGGGACTCGGCTCGGGACTGACGGTTGGCCCATCGTAATCGTCCATGTCGGAAATGTCTGAGGCCTCGGAGCCGTCCTGCGTGCCGGGCACGCCATCTTCGTCGTCGTGGTCGTCCTGGAATTGAGTTGTGCTCAAAGTTGTCTCACTGTCAGTTCCCTTCTTGGGCTTCTGCAACGTCGCAATAACACTTCGGAGACGGGCGAAGTCTTCAGCGTCCTCGTCGACCTCGAACTCGGGATTCGAGAACATGGCAGCGAACCTCGCATCCTTCATCGGATTGTTGAACTTCCGCAATCGTTTCTTGTCGTTCGCCTCCTTGAGTTCTTGCTCCTTCTCTATAAGTCGTTGCGCCACCCGCGCGTTCACCGCAGGCAGAGCCACTGTGCGCTTGTCCGGCACCCGGTCCCCGCGCATGGCATCGATTCGCTCCTTAATCTTCTTCTTCTTGTACTCCTCGAACGCAAACGGCTGGCTCAGTTCTTTGGCCTTGTGGTACAGTCGGATATCAATGAAGTAACCGTGCATGTACGCTCGTAGCATGCTCGTACCAATCAGACTCGTCAGATTCAGCTCCTCAAGCTCTTTCACCGTGACGAATCGGTAATCGTCGTAGATGGTGTCATGGTCGGTCTCCTCCAGCTCCTCAGTGATGTTATCGAGGAAGCTGCACCACCGCGGCGCGGTGCCCAGGGCCGGGATGTAAAACGGCTGGATTTTCGGCGACTCAGTAGCTACGAACAGTAGGCCCGACCTGTCGAATACGGTGACGTCGTTGATATCGTACGCCGTCGTAATGCTGGTGAAGATCTTCCCATCTTCTCCGTAAATCTTCACGGCTTTGGCATCGGCCGCGATCACCCGCTTTTCGTTGTGGAAGTCGAGACTGCGAATCGGCAACGAATACATGTGGTCTTTTCGAAGGTAGGGTTTATTCGAGCGGATGTCGTATAACAGAACATGCCCCGACGTTGTCCCTACGCCAATCGTCAACGCGTCCCTGAAGACGACCTTAGTAATGCCGGGTATGGTTTTCATCCCCTCTGAAAACACCTCGGCGCCAACGGGCAGTACTCCAATGTTCGCCCGGCAGCGGGGGTCCCAAGCCTCCACTGTGCCATCGTTCGTGCCCATCACGATGAGGTTGTGATCCGTCTGTACCCGCACACAGTTCACAGCGGAGGCCTGGCTCTCATACGCTTTAAAGAACTGGCCTTGCTCGAGGTTTAACCTATAGACCTCAGATCCGTCGCCGGCGAAGAGCAGCTCGGCCGAGTACTGGCAATACGCCATGTCACGGCCGTTCCGCGGAATGCGTAGCCGATGGTAGCGTCCGTAGCGGGCGTGGAACTCCACGTACCGCTCCGCGCTGAGGAACACCATCTTGGAGTAGTCGTCCGCCAGAATTTCCATCGCCACGACTTCGTAATCAAGGCAGCGCTCAAATTTCATGCTCAGTTGGGCCACCTCGAAACAGCGAATGCGCGGCTTGTAGACGCCGCAGGCGAGGATGTATTGCCGGTCCGGCGTCACGCGCAGATGTGTCGTCACCGTCGGCATCTCCAACTCTTGTATCAGCTCGATTCGGTGTCGCACCTTCGAGTCCTTCTGGACGAGTGCACGTTTCTTGCGGTCGGTCAGCCAGTCTGGGAGACTTTTACCGGCTGACAGGTTATAGATTTTCACGTCATTAATGCTGCATACCTCCATGATGCAGACGTAGTTGCTTCAACACGAAACAACGAATGCAGATAGGTTAGAGCCTGGGGCCGCAGAGTCTTCAAAGTTTTCCTCGTAGGAACTCCCTAGCATCTAGCACGACAGGGAGTTATCCACCTTGATCACCAGCCACTGGTTGAATGATGGCTAACGTTGTTACAACAATTACCGGAAAAAACAGAAGAAATTCATAGCACTATTTTATATACTCTATTTTCCTTTTTTCTTCGGTTATTCTTCGCAAGATCGTAACCCACTAGATGCCAGCCGAGATCCGTACCAAGCACCACTGGAAATGCAGACGGTTTTATTTCGCACGAAACGGACGAAAATATTCATCCGTTGGCACGCTAGTTAATGTCGAAGCTAATTCAACCTCATGAGCACACCCCGCCAGTCTCTCTGTTGTCCCGTAATCGGCTTCGACCTCGTCCAACCCGTTAGGTCAGAATCAATATTGAAAAGTCGCCGTGCGAATCAACGACAACGAAATCGATTCCCTAAGACTGCGCCTAATTACCTCTTGAATGCCAGTTTTCCCCGAACAGCGGCCATTAAATCGTTCCGCCTGTAAACATTGGCAGAAACCTATCCTGAATTGCGTAGATGGAGCGCATTCGCATAAGAACTCGAACGTCGGTAGACGAACGCTCTGACAGTGTTTACGAAACGCCACAAAAACGAGCATGGCACATTAACGCTCGTCTCTTAGTCTCGTGACTTTAGACGCTCGTCACGTCTATAAGTGGAATCACTTACACATTCCGCTGGGCGTCACTTCGGCATGCCAGTGACAATGGGTACGACGAACGCTGGGTTCGACACGCTAGAACACGGCACGACGTCGAAGACAGGTCACTCTCTACGCGGGACGAAACTTCAGCCGGGCTCGGAACGCAAACAACCTGAACTCGACTTGGGACAACACGTGCGAGCAGACGACGGTGTAGCCAGATAACAGAGTAGTAATAACAATAATAACACACACACACACACAGAAACACTTAAGAACAATAACAAATCCGGACAGAGGTGGGTGGAGCGGAGAACTCAAGGCGTGCGCGAGATGAGACTCCGACGGTGGCCAAAACAATTCGACTATTTGTAGCCAGGATAACTTGTAGCGCCAGTGCTAAACTAGTTCAAACTGTAAACATCTCGAAATCGTTGTTGATGATTAAATTTCGTTTGGTATCTATTTCAGCCGAAGAATGACATGTGGTACTTTCATCTTTAGAGATTAACACCATATATATGTATATGTATATGTATATATATATATATATATATATGTATACATGTATATATATATATATATATGTATATATATATATATATGTATGTATGTATATATGTATATATATATATATATATGTACTAGCCTAAAAAAAAAGAATATTTATATACACTTGCACATACATCACATACCTAAAACACAAATAGGATCGCGCTATTGTTCTATCGGGAGCGTTTAGCTTGAACAAACATGCTCTTACACATCATCGCTTCCACATCTACGTTATACAATTACACCAGCATCGACTTTCATCGATGATGTTGACTTTCACTTGACGTGCAAATGCCGGTGTCGCCGACGGTGTCAGTCGCTAATGATGAGACAGTGAGAACGTTTGTCAGCCAAGCAGAGTCGCGTTTGCCCGCCTTCTCGTGCTGGCGCACGGGATACTGTGGTACGTACGTTTGTGGTACGCGTCACCCCCGATACGTCTGTGTTGCAGTCGTCGCAGACGTTTGGCTCCGCCGATCTAGAGGGTCCAACGTCGTGCATTGATTGTAAATAGTTTCGACCGTGTATGCGTGTGAGTGTGTGTGGGCTGTCGGTGGTCTGGAGTCCGGGAACACATCGAAGTGATTGGGACCGCCGAGTGACAGGGTGAGCAGCCAGCGTTGGGCCTAATCGTACGGCGGCCCGTGTGCACTGTGACCGGATAGGACCGGATAGCGGGGCGCGCTCGTCGTTGGTGCGTAGACGCCGAACGTGGCAGGTCTGGCCGGCCGTTCGGTGCAGGACAGGCGGCCGTCCCCGAAACGGCCATCGAGTGCCGCCTCCGTGGTGGTGCTGACACTGCGATTGTCATTATTGAATCAATGAAAAGTGTCGTGTCGTGTGCCAGCCATCGGTTCAGAGCCGTATTTCGGCTGGGTGTCGTGCGTCGGTGCGTGCGTGCGTGTGCACGCGCCCACTACTCGTGAGCCGGAACGCGACCGATCGGGCGGGTGAAGACTTTCGACGTCCCGCGGCTATTTCCCACCACAAACGGACCGATCCGTCTTGGGCCTGCGGATCGGCGGCTGGCGTTCGGCGTCGGTGTCGACCGGGAGTGAAAGGGGGGGGGGAGAGGAAGACCGAACTCCACTCGGACGTCGCGTCGACGCGAGATATGACGCTAGCCCGTGTCGACGGGGTCCGTCTGAGTTCGTCGTCTCCGAGCCGCCGTCTGCCCTAAGGGGGCGGCCGCCGACGGACGGATCTTCATCCGATCGCGGAGTGGAGCGCAGGCGGGGAAGTGCCCGCGTTTCGTCGAACGAGACCATTCGGATCTGGTGAGTGCTGGTGAATAGCCCGCCGGAAGTTACGGCAAACCATTTAGAGATGCTGAATGGCCGGTGTTTGTGCGTGTATGTGCGTGTGTGTGTGTGGGTGTGTTTCCTTGTGGCTGCATGTGAGAGTGGTGGTGGTAGTGGTGCGTGTTTAGGCCGTGAACGCGTTCCAGGGATGACGTTCAAGCGTGCTTTATAGTGAAAGAGGATGTTTGGATATCGAGCGTTGAGAGGAAGGGGGGAGGAGGGGGGCGGCGGCGGCGACCGTTGCGGTGCGGGATCCACCGGAGGCGTCGATTATCGGCAGATGTGGACGTGTGTCAACGGATTGACGATTTGCGTATTGGCGAACGCTGTGCGTGTTTGTGCGAGTGTGGCGTGCGCGCGCCCCCGCGTCAGGGCCCCGGCCGCCCGTGGACCGGCCCGGGTTCAAGGGCCGCTTGTCGATTTCTCCAATAACAATGGCATTGAGGGGCTATGACCGTAGAGCAGGACACGCTTGCGTCGACGCTTAGGCAAACAATGCGGTCCTGTAATTTGCTTACGCGGCTGGACAAGCTTTTCTTTAACTTGTAGGTGAAAATGAACCGCCCTCGGTTGACTAGCTGCAACGCATAAAGACGTCTCTGTGTGTGTGTGTGTGTGTGTGTCTCTCTGCTGGTTAGTTCGGCGCTATTGGTCGACTGAATTGCGGCCAGGCGGGCGAGACAGTCGCGTAGGGGAAGAATATCTGCGGTGTTTTCCGTTAGATGGATTCGTCACTTGCGATACTGGCAAAGGCCGCCACCGCCACCGCCGCCGCCTCCGCCGATCAACGCATCCTCGGTCCGCGTCTAAATCGTTCGCGAGGTGATCGTCGCACTTACGGGGGTCAATGTCATTCATCCGGGGGCGCGAGCGGGGTAATTTCCTGGTGAAGTCCGAGAGCGTCGAAGTGACGATGGAGGCTGTCGATGCCGTTTCCGACGACGTTGCCGTCGCCTGACGTCGAAGCAGAATAGCCGGTAATGTGATGTGTGACATTTTCGCTGGAGTGATGAGAGGGACAGATGCGCTCCACCCTCGTGAAAGAGGTTACGTGTTCACGCAAGGGGACGTGACGACAAACCCGTCAGGGACAAAAGAAGGTGCGTTTGTGTAGACATATCATTAGAAACGGTCTACAAGACACCAGTTCGAGCGCGAACCCGCCCAGAGGACGTTGCACGCATCGACTGACGCTGAAGGGGCTATAGCAGTGTGCGGCCATGGAACCTCACCTCACTCACCTCACACTCAGACAAAGACTCAGCCGGCCTCAGCGGACATGAGCTGGCTGGCTGGCTGGCCGGCCGGCTAGCCTCAATGGTGGGGGTCAAAACTGACCCATTTTTCATGACTACTTGATCTGCAACGCACGTTGGCGCACGTCCCGTCGCAGGCTATTCGGAATACGCGCCACCAAAATGACATCCACCGGGCGCTAGCTGGCTCAACGCGTCAGCGTAAAATGTTGTGCAGGAGTGGGGAACAGCATTACATACACGTCTCTTCTACCTGCGGTGACGAACGGTGATTCGTACTAGCGCATTCGTCTGTTCGTACCGAAGTGGCCCATGTTGTGTGACGGGGTCCTTCGCTGTCTGATCTGTACGTGCCGTTTCAGTGTATTCTCGACAGCGTTTTTGCTTTTACGACTCGTCGGGCTAGCGTGACACCTGACGGCTATTCGTAGATTTTCGTGTTTCGAATACTTCGTGTCCCGCGACACGGACTCTTTAGCGGTGGAAGCTGCTCTCGATGTCGCATCACCGCCGAGATATTCACACGAAGTTCTAGCGAGACATCCAAATTAGGCAGATGCGGACGCGTCACGATTACGTATCCACCGGTTATGTGTGCTTTGGTGACATGCTACTGATTTCAATATGGCCGAAATGCTATACGCTTTACCGTTGTTTAGCGACGAGTCCATGTCTTCTCCAATGCGAGATGGACGCACGAAATCTTGCCGCCAATGCATGCGGCTGATTGGCGCGTCGTAGCGGCGTGTTCGATATTTTCCGCTAGTCGGAACCGTGCCCAATGACAATCAAGATGGCCAATCTGTCTAGGCCGATAGCTGGACTGAGATTGATCGGACAAACTGATCCTGTCCGTCTGAGTATCGGCGGCGGCGGCTCCGGCCTGATTTCAGGGTCGTCAGATCTGTTTTCTCCCGCAAAGTGACGGTGTCAAGCGTCAGTGTCATATGGTTCTGGCGTTGTATTGTGCTACTGACGCGCAGAACGGAACTCAACGCGAATGGCTCGCCGGGTGGATGCTCGAAACAAGATCGAATTTCTAATTTTGACGGCGTTGCGTTTCACACGTTATCGCAGAGAATGTCGACGAGGCCAATTCATTTGTAGTGAGGAATCATGGCGATGGTGTCGTTATGCGTGTTGGTCCGGGCTGTCGTTCTGATTAGACGACGTTAACTTTGCCGCCGCCTGCTGCGAGGGAAATCTCGACAAATAACGGGAATTCATGGTGTACTGTGATCTATGTTTTGTTAGTTGTGTTTGTTCGTTCGCTCGCTCGCTCGATGGCAGCGTATCGGATTCGGCTTGGTTGATCGATGACGTACAGGCGTCGTCCTGCAAACCGCCGGTTCGGGCTGGCTAGTCGGAAATATTCATTCGCTACGGTTGTCTGGGCACTTGGAAAATGCAAGCATTTCGCGCGTGTACAGTTGTTCAAAGAGTTCGTACCATCGATCATATATATAGGTCGACGGTTCAGTTGATTTCTTCCGTTCGACCGTGGGCAATGCGACCGGAGCGAGCGGAGTCACCGTAGGAATTGAGCTGATTGCTGCAGCCGTATTGGACAAAAACGCTTGAAGGACGTGAAGGGCGTCGAACATGAATGCATCCTGGACGAAGCTTCGTTTGGTCCGTGTGGGATGTGTGGGGTGCGATAGACGAAGCAGAGTGGAAAGCGAGAGAAACGAGAGGAAGAGGCGCTGTCAGATAATGAGAGATTGAAGACAGTCTGACTTCACAGGGGCCATCAAGTGATGTCCGCTTCGGCCGGATGCCGCCGAGCATGGAGAGACCACACGGTGGCTATATTTCATGTGAATTATTCATCTCACATTCCATATCTCCCTCCTATCGAAAGAGGCTCTGGAGAGGCTCATTCAATACCGCGGTCCTCGTAAGCGAGACATACTCACGATAACACAAAAATACCGCCATGTGAATTGGCCGTTCGGTACTACGGGAAGCCGTGAGTCCGGTGTCGGAACTGGAATCAGTTTTCAACGTTGATGTTAGGCTTCTTCGAGGAAGCTGACGGCATCGATAGGCCGGTCCCGCGGAGAAAGAGGGCGTGTTTGGGAGTGTCTTTTCCCTGATACGTGCAATAATCGATTTTCCATTGAACACCGTATCGTGCTCGCCTGTTGTTTTCTATACCGGACGAAGTATTTTATGATTTCCTCGCATCCTGCGTTACAGACCAGGCGTCCCCATCGCTAGACAGAAGCCACAAACTTATCGGAAATGGCGAGCGAAAAATGTCGTTGAACACGCACTCATTTCTATCAAAGGCGATACGTGAGTAGTTGCGGTCGTTTAGCGTGTTGATCGCGTAACGCGCTGGCAATCGCAAACGGGCCATGATAGCGACACCACGGAGCGTTCATATTTATCTATAGTTTCTTTCAACTATTCTTACGCATTGTCTAAAGACGCCTGAAACTATTGCTCTGATCTATAACGATTCGCAGCACTCTTGGCAATCTGTTGATGATTGCAACTTGTCAAAATGAACTAGTCCAAGAAAAAACGCAATGTCAGATCATGGCCGTATGATCCTGGTCGATATCCGTATTCATGAGGAACCGCCATTAGCCCTGAGGATAAAGAGGTCAAAGCGAATAAGTTCTCGAAAAAGTCCAAGGTTGACAGAGCATATAATCGATGAAGCCAAGAGCAGCATCATAACTGTGAACTGTGCAAACTTTAGTTTGATTGATGATCGATTGATTGGGTTTGCTGGGGACGGTCGACCTCCTGACGGTCCATGAATGTCCTTCCATCGCGTGTTCATCCAGCAATGCTGAAAAACCTTGACTGGATCATGTGTACAGTTCAGTTGTCGCCAGTCGTTGGAAGGTTATCTCGCCGTTGGCGCGGTTGTAATCGGTGTGATGAATTCCGTTGGGCTTACCCG
>MNPL01014709.1:23319-41080 GCA_002081605.1 Tropilaelaps mercedesae | reverse complement strand
ATATATATATATATATATATATATATAGCCAAACCATTTCTTTAGTATTTCAGCGATGACCGACTCCGCATAGTTGCGACCTTATTTTCTTTACTTTTGACCAACCATTTTAGGTACGTTGCTAACAGGGGCTACGTCGTTACGTATGGAGGGATGTCAAGACAGCCGGTCACCGTAAGTACGGCAGCTCTGATCTTCAAGAGCGTTCACGTTGTTGGATTCTGGCGATCACTGTGGGCAAAGGAGAACAGTGGATCACCGGAAGACAATAAGATGTACGCCGAACTCGAGAAATTCGCCTTGGAGCACAAACTACGAGCCCCCATTCATCTGATGTGCCCTCTCAGGGAATATCAATCCGCTGTCAAAACTAGCATGAAAGGCTATACATCATGCAAGCAGATTCTTGTAAACGAGTGAACTGATAGGATGCATAGCAGATACTGGGGTTAAGAAAGCATATAATAAGTGTTGAATTCGCTGCAGACGCTTATTCATGCTGCTGGCTTTTAGCAAGGCAAACAATGTATAAGGGACACTTTAGATAACAGACGTTAATTAAAAATCTAACATAAAGAGAAACCGAACTCGGTAAATGTCGATGTATGGTTGTATACTGTTACTAGATTAAAATACGCGTGAGACTCCGCTTATTAGCGATGCTGGATTTTTTGTTGACAACAAACCAAAAAAATAAAACAATTGTTTCGATTGCCATGTTATATGACAAAGGTTAAATCAGATACAAATGATAGTATAATTGACTATCTTGATATTTATTTAACAATTTATTTCTCTTTGCATTTAATAAAGCTAACGTAATTATTTACTTGGAATATTGCTGGTGTTATGTTTAATCTTTTTCTCGCGTAACTAATTAAAGAGTGCGCACGCTTTGGATTTCCATGCGAAAACTAAAACCATGCCTTTTTGAAGATATTTAAATTTTTTCGCTACTGATTTCGGCGCGGAAGCCGAGTGGTTTGAAAATGTTTGTTCTTTGAGGCTCATTTTAATACTTAATTTAATCTCAATTAACATTTAAGCCCAGATCCAGCGCTGTTTTTTTTGTTAATTTAAGTTCTCCTTACGAAAAGGAACTTTAAAAAAGAACATTTTTAAACTATTTGTGAGTCACATCGACCCAGTAAATAAAAGTTAATATACCCTAGAAAACACGTCTTTTTCGCTTACAGAAAACATCTAGTAATTGATTTTTAATAAAACTCGCTTTCTCACTTGTGCAATTGTTTTTTGTAAGACAACGCCGATCCAAATGCATCATACAAACATGGTTCAAAAGGATTTCACATAGGTCAACCTTTTAGAAAATAATTTAAAAATGTCAATCATAAAGGCTGTACAAATGTTTGAAAATGTATAGTTAATTGAACAAAACTGAATAAAAACTATGTACACAAAACGACGCACCCAAAATATTCAAATCAAACAGCCCAGAAACATATTTACAGTGTGATCGCAACTCGTTGTGCCGAGAACGTGTGTTTTGTAATATGATTTATGTCCCTTCGAGGAAGATACATCTTTATATATGCATGGACGAAAACATAATTTAATACCCATCTCAAAGAACAATGATATCTGATATGCTGTAATTTCACAGGAGTTATATAGTGAAAGACGATAGTGAAGTAATAACAATGGATCAGTTTATATTCTAATAATGCATTCCATACGGTTCTATTTGCTCAACTTATGCGGTCTTCTGCAATGTTGCACAAAAACTAAATTCAATGGAACTTCTCTATACGCTGTAGAATCAAACATAAAACAAATTGAATTTGTTCAACCTGCCGCTACATCGTACACCTACAGAGTGAAATGCTACATTATGAGTGAAATCTAATGCAATTCCGTGGTGGACCCACAGAAAGCTTAGTGAGAGTCACTCAGTGTCATGCGTTTCGAAAAATGGAGAAAGGCTCGTATTTACAATACACAAAATACGGATAGCTTTGTATAGTTTGCAGCATGATCGAGGAGACGATAGATTAACTCATGCACGCGGTTTTGCTCTACCCAAATAACAATCTGTACTTCTGTGCACCGCAACCTTTAAGCTACAGTGATGCCACAAGGAAGCGGAAATCAAGTTCAGTGGTATTTCCACTGTATGAAATGCGGTAATGGAGTTATCAACGACAACACGCGTATAAACTTCTTCATCACAAATTGCGAACACATGGTTTGCAAGCATTGTTTTCCTAGTAAGCATCATTTACTTTCTGCACTTAAGTACTGAAATTCATGCTGAGGGACAGTAGAGGGCTGTAACAACAAACGGTTTATGCCGATCGTTTCTTAAAATGAAATTGTCTTATTTGTACATATTTTTCATTTGGGGACTGAGCAGCATGTGTAGTAACTGTGATGCTATTGTATACGAATGCCAGAAGTACCCTGCTTCCTGTACCTTTTCACACTAATGAACTGCAATGATGACATTAATAGCAGAAGAAAACGCATTCACATAATTTGTGCGTGGCTCTTCAGATGAACCAACCGCATCAAATCAGGTAATAAAGTATACGAAACGTGTCTTTGACATAAAAATATATACAAAATTGTTTAAGAAATCTTTAACTTACAGTAGTCAATTTGTATGATTATTCCATTTCAGATAGTTTGACTTGTTCCGTCTGTAGTAAGGAGTGCAAAGTCAAGTCTGTAAATGATGCCTGCGTTTCCCTATTCTTTACCGACTTCAGCGAGGAGCGAAGACTCCTTTCAAAGGTCGCCAAAGAGAATTTAACAGTGGGGTCAGCAGGGTATTGAGCAACGACGTGTTATGTAACTAACATACCCCGGAAAACTTCTATACGCCCCTCTAATTGCGCTAAACTATATGACGAGTCGAACTCGTAAAACTATTAGTCACCCTTGATTTAGGAGTTTTATTATCTGCCTGTTTGGTTTATGAAGCAAATTCTATCTCATTACGTGACCGCACTAGGTTGCAACAGTTGTTGTCGTCGTCGTTGTCGCTGCTGTGGTTGCTGTTGTGGTTTATGTTGTCGTTGCTATCGCTGTTGTTGTTGCTTTCACTCTTTAGTTGTATCATTAACATTAAACTTAATTTTCACATTTCTTCAAGAAGCTGCAGTGCCCAGTGCAGCTGTGAAGCAAACAGCCTGATTAATAACTAACTTTGGCATTTTGTAGTGGTGAAAATAAATATGAGAATATCGACCACAATGGATAAAAAACACCTATCTTTACTCCAGATAGCGTGGTTTCGAGAAACTCACGACTATGCAATTTCTCAGGCCCTAAAGAAACAGATTCACGAACTTAGGGCCAAAGTAGCGCGTTCCGAGGGTATCGCGCAGAAATTGCAAAATGAGCTGGATTTTATATGTGCGCAAGATAGTGGGTACGTAAGTCTCTGCTGTCTTTTTAAGCATGCAAAGCAGTGTTCACTTAGACATTTGCTGGCGGCACAAAATTCAGCTCAACATAAAGACTTAACTCACAAGTAAAAAAGCATCCGGATTATGAAACATTCTGAAAATGTCTGAAAAATTTAAGTACCATTTTGCCATTTAATAATGCTTACGAATATACTCTAAAGATAATTCTCTTTTAACCTGATTTTTTTAGCCCGAATTATCCTAGTCCTTCATTGGCACTTCAATCACAGCTACCAGTCAATTCTGGCTTTCTTTGGGTTGACGAGGGCATATCCACAGCTCGAAGACAATTTGAGCCATTTAATTCTAACGGAGATCACCGCTCATCTCGAGAGCAAAATCGACAGAAGAATGAATTCAATCTCAACGAACCTCAACGAAGTTATCACAACGATTCTTATGCAAGCAGAAGTTATCACTCTCATAATCGCAAAGGAAATCCTGACTTGGACGGGGCCGGGTCACATTTTCAAAAAACCTATACAACCACACCTAGGCCTTCCATAGGATACCATAGGCTAAATACAGCTAATACCGACGCAACTCATCGCGTCGTAGAAGTATATAAAGCTAGCGGTCATGTTTGCCAAAAAACGCCACTTAAATACAGTGGCTGCAGCGTTTATGGGCGTATGCCTATAGGGTGAGGTGGTAGGCAGAAGTCCATAAAAATCTATGAAAGTCGAAAAGTAGAACAAGAAGGCAGGACTTCATTTTGCAAATCAGCAAATAATTAAACGCCTCTAATAATGTATTTCGGCTTCTTCCTTGGTAGTAGCGCGCTATATATAAATCATTTGACGTTTGTCGTAAACAAGTCTATGTAAGTTGAAAAATTTTATGAATCCGTGAAAGATTTTTTGAAGGTCTACTTTCACAAATTGTAGAAAAAAATAGTGACCGGTGCTTTGAGAGCTACCAGCCCGACCTGATTATAGCCATTAAAAACTCTTCTAAAAATAAAAATTATATAAACGTTCTTATATAAACGGAATAACTACTTGAGATAAGAACCCGACAAGATACCATCGTTCTCGACTATGACGCTCAATAATTAAATAGGCTAAAATAGTGTACTGCCGAAACTGTATAAGCATATTAAGAATACCTGATTAATGGTGTGGCGTTGTGAATATCTAAACATTAGATACCTAATACATAAACAAAATATTAACCAATAATTAAGATATCATATAAAAACAAATGAAAAAAATATTCCAAAACAGTTCTACATTCTCTGGTCAAAGCTGAGAGTCTCGTCACGGTGTGCAAACACCCATATAATCACTGTGTATACTTTAAGTCTGTCCGTCACATTCACTAAACTTGAAAGGAATTTCCGAACAAATGTTGAACTCCCACTCACTCGTTACAAAAGAAGCAAATTTACATTACTGACGACGTGGTTTATTTTAGTTTAATAATTGAAGTATCGCAACGATGTGCCCCGGCGCGATATTCCGTCCGCAGCACATCAACGGTGTAGCGCCGTTGGTGTGGTGGAATCACGCATAGCTTTGAAATCATGCTATCCGGAGTCGATTCCTGGAAGGCGCTTTTACGTTGTTTGGCGTTTCTTACCTCGCCAGCCTTAATAACTAGTGAGGAAAAGCATGTGTCTGAATTGTAAATGTAAGAGCACATCTCAAGCTAAATCTGTCTATGTCAATCAATTACTTGAACTCTATAACCTCGGCAGCAGAAATTAAGCTTTCAGTAGCAATGAGGCTCCTCCGGTAAACGCTTAAGTTGCCTGTCGGGCCTGTGATATATGTTGAAACCAAGCAATGTTCGTTGCCATTTCGTGCCCAAAAAAGTTTCGTTCTGGATGAGGATTACACCATCGTTCCATTTACAGGGACCTCTGCCAAAAATACGCAACGATACGTCGATGTGTGTATCATGGTTCATTTTTCGAGCCTAAAAATTTCATTCATTAAAACCTCATCGAGAGCTGTGCGATTCGTGCTAAAATTTGCTTATAACACCATTTCAACCATTATCCAGAAATACAGTTTATCAACGTATTCAAAACGGCTTACCCGTCGAGATGAAAGCATTGTCATAGCTACGGGCTGCAGTTCATTTTGTTGGTTTTGTCTGGAAAACAGCACGACTTTAATAGCGGATTCAAATCACTGAGTCATTCAATGTTGTCTTACTTCTTCCGGTGCTAAAGGCCGCCCTATCTAGACAACTGCACTAGCATTGCTCCCTATCCTAAGCGAAGCCATTTGCTCGAATGCCCTTAGCTGACAATGAATAAAGACCATCTGCTTTGCATTTGCTACTTGCCTCTGTGTAAGCTCTGTGCTCCGTGTAAGCTCTAAACTGTTTCTAAAACAAGAAATACAAGTCATCGAAACTGATTGACCGAAGAACCAGTTATTAAAAGAATAAACCCAGCAAAAGAAACCGTTATTACAACATAATAGGGATGTATAGGACGCACGCATACATTTTGTTAAATAATTGACTCTAATCTGGTTTCGTTCAACGAAGGGAACGGCTATTGAGAGTAAATGACCTTAATAATCACTGCCAAAATGATAAAATCCGAAAAAATAAAGAAGTTATTCTTGTTTTAAACGGAATGTTCAACACTCAGTGTACGAAATTCTGACAATGATAGAACGAAATTTTTCCGGTTAAATAGACATTTCTATTGGAACAAACCTATGTTATAGTATTTGTAATACGAGATCATTCAATGTCGTTGAAGATTGCAGAGACTGCTTTTTCACCTAAACGTCACATAAATTTCTAGAGAAATACGCCGACACAAGCTTATATTCTTCATAGAGGCTCATATTAAATAAGCAAACAATAAATGTCGAATATCTCGAAACCGGATTTTATGCTGCAAAAACAGATATCAAATTTCTTAAAAGTTCATACGAAGGTACGATCTTCCCTTCAGAGATACGAATTCCAGCAATGATCTATATAAGGTAATATTTAATCAATGAATACGCACGTTCGATCTATCAAGGCTCGGATGTCTAAGAATGCTATAATTAATTTTAGCATTCATAGCTTCCATCGAGAAGCTATTGGGAGATATTGGGAGAAAAGTCTTCCAATATCTAGTGTTCATTTAAATGGAGTCGACTACATTCCTGATTCTAAAACTAGTTGTTTAATCATCATTATTGAAAATATCGTCCTGTCATTTTGTGTAAGTCGACGAAGACGAGGTCCTTAATTTGATATCAAGAAGAAGATTCGGCGAAGATAGTGCACGTTTAACCACAAACATATGATAGCTATATTCACATTTAGATAATATCAATTTTTGCACTGTGGATACCAATAAATTTAACCTTTATTAAATTTTATTGCGTGTCTAGGTTCAAATTCCCGTTTGGCTCTGCGTCCTCACGAAACTTGATGACACAATAGGGCGGGCTATCTTTAAAGATGTTTCAAAGTACTGCGTTGGTCTTCATATGAAACTCAACAAACCCCATTTATGAATTGTTACAAAGAGAAATTACTTATAAATGAAACAAGTGTACAGCAATAATCTGGCTGGTATGATATTGATATGAACAAGCTGCCGATACAATGTATTGTTTTCACATTGCCGACAGACCCTTCCAATCTGTGAACTTCTTTGCTGGAAAAGCACGAACTAATCATGTAAAAAAATGTATAGATGTTAGTGTAAATAGTATTTAGGATGAAAGCCTTTGAAATGTGTTCTTCAAGATTCATCAAATATACACTTTTTAATATACGTATTATCAACTAACAGCATTATCGGTAATTCTATACGGTCTTTCTTGTGTAATGATATTTATCTATTTTGCCTTGGCTGCTTCTAGGAGGTAAAAGAGTGTTTAGCGACACGCAATTGTTTGACATGGACATTTGGATGCTTTCGCCCGGTGAACGCTTTAATCATGTGCGTAATCCGCAGTGTGGTGAGCAGAATGTCTCCTATACTTCAAAATAATTGCTACTGATATATTTTTGTTATAATATGTGCTTCTTTTTCTGCTGTGCCCGGGTTTGTTTTACTCGCTCATGCTGTAAAAGAACCCTTCGACAGCAATGCACGCCGTAAGCTCTTATGGCCAATGAAGATATTTTCTAACTTGTCTTTAATTTTTCTGAATAATCGTAGTAACCCTAGCGAGGCAATCAGGTACAGCCAAGCTTGTTCGTTTTGACTTCAACTTGAGATTTCTACCTGCTTCATGGCCACACCCTTCTGTAATACATAAGATATAAAGGCTTTTCCAATCTTATGTTGCCGTGCATATTAGAGTGTCAAAGAAAGCGAATCAAATTAGGTTTCCTATATATATGGATTTGTGGATTTTTTTGTGCGTTCTTTGTGCTCTCACGTCTTCTCAGAAGGAATCCCATAATGATAGGCATTCGGATAGAGTAAATCGTGAAGTTGGCCAAAATTTTTTTCTTACATAAGAGACGCTGAACCTACTGCGTGCTTTAGAAGAGCCTTCGGCTCCGTTTAAAGACAATAAGTGTTCACTTATTCTACCATAAAATGGTGTGATTCTGTCCTGATTTGAGATCTCAAATAAATTAATAATTTTCAAGTTCAACAACTTGAAATCTCAACGTAGTGATTCCTTAGATAACACACAACCTATTTTTTCCTACTCTTTTTTACTTTTTTACTGTGCGTCATCTCTGGCGGAGCCACTCATATTCATCTTTTTCAGTGTATGAAGGCGGATAAGCGCTGCATAGATTTTGAATGTCATGACGCTCCTGCATGTAAGGGATAAAAATCTAACGCCAACACCGTGCACCCAATAGCATGAAACATACAATCTGTATGATCTTTAAAGTGTTTTTCGTTGACCATATAACCAACGTTTTTAGGGCTGAGTCGTGCTGGATTGAAAATAGCGTGGATTTACGAGGCATAAATGTACCTTTCCCCAACTAGTTTCGAACTAGTGGTCCAGCACCATGTCATGTCTCTTAATGATTACCCGACTGCATCTGTTTTGATTTTTTCTGAAACCGCCTAATTGATGGAAACAACATTTGTTAGCTTTTGTAGCAATAAGCACTATTACTAGTCTGCAACACATGGTTGACTATAGTCTTCATGTGCGACCATCACAAGAAAACTGCGCATTAGCATCCTGGAATTTACAATCTCAGCTGCCACGGCGGTAACTTACAAAAATAGCTGGCTGTAAGGCAAACGCTGACTCAACTGAATGCCACTGGTGAACACACACTTTTCCTGTGCTTTGGGTACTTGAAGTAATGTGAACGCGATTTTCCGAATCTTGTTTAATTCAGTAATCACTCTGCTGTATTGTTCATTCTGTCGTCTTTAACACATCAAACGTCAAGTCAAACCCGAAAAGAAGAATTCTCTATGCCAAACCTGCTTAACAGGTATCTGATTCGGGAAATAGTTATTTCTCGTAACAGCACGATACCCATATGCTAATACTGTACAACATGAACCCGGCATGCGGAAAGGAGCTATTTATAACATGGCAACAGTTCAAATTTATAACAACGATGAAACCGCGCGATTTGATTTCGGCGAAACTAGTTTACCTCGGCATTAGTGGCAATAACTTAAAGGTAGCGTAATAGGCAGCCGTTACGTAAATGTCAATCTATTACCACTATCAGAGATTAACCCGGAGATCTGCCTGGGCATGGCAGCGTCTAATAGGTATGTCGGATCATGTCTACTTGAGCCTTTATCAAGGTTCTCAATAAATATTGGAGACTGGCATACGAAGCGTTTTTTCATATTTGGAGTCGGTTGAAAAAACTGGTAAATTCATCAAAATGATAAGCACGAAACAGACACAGAGAGCGCCAATCGAGTACGGCGGAAACCTAAAGTAACGTATCATGCAACCTGTAGTCCGTAGCTGTAGATAGTTCTGTAGAGAAAGTGTCTAGATCTTGGGGACGCTTGAAACTATATTTTTTCCACACTAGTAGCTTTGACCGGCCCAGTGGGTATTCGAATTGCTTCTGCCACCAAAATACATCATTTCTGAAAATGCATGAATTTTTATATAGGTGTAGAGTTCTAAACCAGACGCTGAATTATATATTCGAATATTGTAGATCGACCTCTGCATGTCTGTATGTTTACTTTAATTACAGTTGCACTCTTTGAAAACCCGTTTCTGTGCGGCTTTCATAAACTCGTCGTATGTGGTGCAATGCGTAAGGATAGACTGTACGACTTAATAAACCCAGAGCGTGGCAGCAAGTCATGGATCTGTGTACTGACCAGTAAGTTTAGGCGAAAGTGGAACCGCAATTTACAATACTCGATCTGAAAGGCAACCCGTAAGGTTGCCTAATAAACGGAGAAACCTTAATGCCCATAAGTGTGTAGAGATCTTGGCTAAATCTTCTCAGGTCGTTTAAATTTTTGAACAGATAGACAGTTTTTTGAAATACCGATTTTTCCTGCTGTAAAAGTTTGCGTAACCTGAAATGAATGCAATGATTAACTGGAAACAATGTTATTGAACCATAATCGTTAATTGAAGGTTGAGCAGTACACCGAAAAAGGCCTTTGACGATTTTTAAGATAGATATTGTTATAAAACAGTGTTCTTCTTTTCATGTACATTCAGCGGTTTAACAGTAAATTACAATTAGGTGTATGTTGAAGCGTAGATGATACTACGGTTTATTTTCTGCTACGATTAAGAAAATCTTCCACCATTGCAGCGTTGGTCCCGATAGTGTGTACGGACGCGCCTTATCAGGCGCTCATTATCTTTCTTTGCTTTCACGCCGATATTGCAATTCACGGAACAAACCCTGAGAGGACACCATTGTAGTGGAAGCCTCAAGTAGACCATGCGAGAAAGTCGCAATTAGATCGCTGTTTGCTATATCCTGCTTCGTTGTTCAGAACATTTGGGGTCGCATAACATTCTGTCCTCTATCAATACGGAGCCGATGATCGGGCACGGCTTGTAGAACGAGGAGCGTTGGGCACAATTATCATATATTTATAGCGCACGATCCTCATAGCGTGTAGGCAATCGATTTACTTTTAAGCGTGGCACTTTTATAAACGTTTAGTATGCGATGTTGTATTAGTTCTTTTAATTTCATTCCAATTGGGGTTCTTTTGCGGAACTGCAAGCATACATTGCCTAGACCTCTTTACTAAGAGAAATATAAAGTAAAAGGCTACAAAGCCCCACTTGTCAGAATGATATCTCACAATCATTAACCAAAGATGGATAAAAAGCATATTATAAAAACAGCGACACACTGTACACCGTTATTGTTACGGCGCAAGCGCTCTCTCCTAACGGATCAGCAACGGAGCAGCATTTGCAAGGCCCAAACTCTCATTTGATTTACAGAAACATAATTTACATACATTCTCGGTAACACACATTCTCATTCGTATGTTATTTTATTAAGTGTCCTGCACTATTTTGGACTTTTTGTAAAAAATCAAATCACCCTTTTTGAGGAGCATGTGAGCTTGCAGATGACTATTAGTTTAAAAGGGGAATAATGATGATAATCGATAACGGTTACACGCCATCAATATGCCTAATAGTTCAATAAACAAGCAAGGTGGAAATATCTTAAAAACAGATAGTTGTGTAAGTTTTTTTTAAAACATATCACCATGTTTAAAAGGTCCTTTATACAGTTGTGTTAAAGAAAGCTGAAGCTAGAAGCACCATTAAATCACTGTTTTGTGATCTCGCTTATACTGCGGTTTACGCCACGAAACGATTTACGAAGCGTGTTTCTGAAGACTTTGCCGATGCGATCCCGCGACGGAGCTGATAAGAGCATAATCCCATAGCTGGCTTAATGTGTACGAAACTTGGGGAGTTCAAGTGGGACGTAGAAAACTAGATGACTACAGTCAGAATTCTCAAGTTCGTTGCCGAGAGTATTCGTAGTTACTTCGAAGATAGACGGTTGTCGTCGAACTGCAATTTATACAATGTTGCCAGGAAAAAGGTAGAAACATTACAGTTCGATCAATAATGAACGATAACACGAGGGTATAATAATGATGAGGAAGCGTAAATTTAACCCGCACGTGTATCATTCTCTTTTATGTCTATTCTCTTTTCTCCATACGTGTCTATCTTTTACTAGAAGCTCTGATTTTTTACCTGCAACATGTTTGACCTATAAGGTACAATTTAAATTAACAAATTTGTTTTTTGCAGTAGTCATTTACTTATACACTGAAATTATATCAAGAAGTTTGTTTTACCCATGTAATTTTGTTTATTGCTTATCTCAGAATATCTATAAGAAACTGCACAGTAACATTTTACATTGAAATGCCACACACTGTCTCTGCTATTTTGTTGCGAGAGATGAAAGGAGTATTCAGACCACCGCACTATGTTCAGATAAGTCGAGTTTTTTCATATTTTTCCTTTGTTTGCTTCAAGCCTAATGCACGTTATATTTGTTTATAATGTAATTTGCCTACTTTCCACTTTTGAGAAGACTGGAATTACTTACAAATATGATGTTTTGTTGGCCAATGCCTATTTGGTTTTTTTGGTGTTTGTCACGATATCAATATCTTTTTATGAATATTACTTGAGTAAATGATGGCTAGCGTTCACGAGCGGCCTCCATGAGATAATAGATAAGGAAGCAGAATCCTAAGGAATGGTTGGTGCAATTTGGAGTGGTTTAAACGTCTATGTAAGTGGAAATGAGGTTTTAAATTGAAGTTACTTGTAAGAACATTTCGGTTACCCGAATGTGAATGGTAATACCAAGGGTTAGTTCGTCCTAATTCTATGTAGTTTTGCAGATATCAATAATTTGTTGATAATTTGTTAAAATGAAGCTGGCTTTGTATATTATCTGTTGCAACAGAACTATATAGCATGTTTTAAGTAAATAAACACAGCTACTCGTGGTATAATTGGGAAGTTTTATTTGTAAATAGAATTTAACTATTTTAGCCATCATAATATCCTCGTTCTATTATCTAAATTTGTTTCTCTTAAAGGCTGGTTATAATTGGCTCCCGGTCTGTCAAATGAATTTCAAGTTAGCTGACCAACTGAAGCTTCCGGTCTAAAGCATAACATTTTCTGTTCTGGAGGATCTTATATGGGCCTTGTTTTCTTCTCCACATTCATATTTGATATGAAAGTTGTGGTCTCTTCATATCTGCAAAACAAAATCTGTACTCATGACCTAAAATGATACGGAGATAAAGATACAATTCAAAATGGGGTTGACGCAATATCTCGCTAGTGCACGGCTAGCGACATGATCGTTTCAATACGAAAGGGTATGATTTTGTGCTCACATCAATAGTCCAATGAATCTACTCTGAACGATGTCGCCAAACGTGGTGAACTCGCCCTATCATTTATCACAGTGACACCTGAATCTAATTTTTACCCACATTAAACAGATTATCCGGTCGACCTCGCTTACTGTTATCCTGATCTTTATATGTTCTGTTATAATGTCTTCTGAATTTTATATCAATTCTAAAGAATATACTTTACCGAGAGGTAACTGTTCTTGAGGTGGCCAGAACGAAGCACCCAAAAACATTTATTTTTATGGAAAATTACGAAGGTAAAGTGCGAAATGATTAATTTAGCAACTAACTAGCACAGGAATGAATATGAATAGCCTTTTGAAACAATGGCTTAGTTTTTTTTTAACACAGTGCATTTACGGGAGTATGTTGTACCATGCTAATTGCATTACATGGTGTTTCCTTGGGCTCAATGACAATAAAAGCGAACTCGAACACGGAGGTCTATCGTAGCTATGGGTTTTCATTGGCGAATCGCACGTAAGAGGAATTTATGCTTTTGTGAATTTATGGTCATGGATGTCCCTTGCGATCTCAAAATCTCCTTGGGGTCCCATGTTGTATTTAACATACAGTTATATTGAAGACAATTGCAAATAAATCGCATGACATCAACGTTTGTTTATCCGTTGTATCTTGGGGCCGCGATTCTTTTACTCGAGGGAGTTGGCGCGTGAAAGAAGTAAAATCTCCCGAAGCTGAAGCTTCCGCAATGGAAATAAATCTCAGAATCTTCACAAAGTTCATAAAAAAATACAAAATAACATTTTATATCGAAATGTCGCACCCTGCTCGTGCTACTTGTATGAGATAAAAAGTACATTCAAACCATCGCTCAAACAAATGTGATTGAGCTTTTCTGTGTTGCTTTTTTGTTTATTTGCTGATGTACTTTATATGTGTTTTAAATCTAATTATTCTGCTTCCTTTTTTTGAATATATTGGGATTATCTACAACTGTAATGTCTTGTTGGCTGTAGATCAATGGGCATACGTCTGTCCTTAGACGCCATAAAAAATGCCCAGAAGTTGCTCCTCTTGGTGGTGAAGCTCGTTGGACGTGTCAACTACGCGGATCCAACCTCAAGAACAGCTTTTTCATAATGGCTTAGCTTTGTTGCTGCCAATTAACATGTGGCATCGTTTTATTGGATCCATATACAATTTACTTCGATGTTGCCAGTGGAAGCCTAAGATAATTTGAATAAATTTTGCAATAAAGCATTTAAAAACTTGGTGAACAATAGTAACGTTTTTCACAATAGTGTAAAATATCTTAACTACACTCGTTTTCCAGCTAGACTCGTTAACAGAAAAATGTTTTCCATACCTGTTACCGCATTGGTTTCTATGTAGGCCGACTGCAAGTGACTGAAAACTAACACGCTGCTGTGTAGGACCATCATTTGTCATATTTGTTTTGTTTTGAAAAAACAAAACATTCGTAAAACCATCTTGTTGTAACTGTCTCAATTTTTATAGAATAAACGCAATATTTAATCGTAAACGAGTAATCAAATGCATTAAAATCATCTGACAGGACCATTGACTATTTAACCATGTCATTTACGTGGCAAACATAACAAGGCCATAGGACTATCAAGCTTGTATGAAAGACACTAGACTGCTTAGGACATATATACGAGGTACATATTTCTTTTTAGCTGGACCGTGTTTTACTACGTTAGTCCTTGGTTAAATAGGCCAATGTAGCTCTGTCAGACATCACAGTGTCTAGTAAGGTGGCAGAGAGACGAAAAGTAGAAACGGTATTTGAAACCGACAGTGAGACTAGGTATATTTGCATTATGCTAAATAATATCACAATGGTATTGTTCTCACTATTATATTGATGAGCGTTTGACTTCATTGTGTTAATAAAACAGAGAATTGTAAGGTTCAAAGGTGCCATTAGTGCCATAATCGAAACGGCGTTCTCTGTATTTCGTTATAGACAAACCATTCATTAAAAATAGCTAACTTTGTGGTCATGCTTCGCAATGATAGTGAATTAGATGTCGTTGTGCAGATGAAGCGCTGGTAGGACAAGAATAATCACATGTTTTCTTATATGTAACATACGTTTAATTTTTCAGTATATGTTATCTTTGCGCCTCCTAGTATAACCCAATAGTATAAATTGACTTAATGTTTGTAGAATAAAACTCTCAGCTCAGCTAAAGAAGTGGTTCAGGAGGACTTCCATTAAAAAAATCCTACCCAATTTGAGAGTTCGAACGACAAAACGAACATCTGCACATTCTCCAATGGTACCTCACATTAAAACTGGCCCAACGAAACAAACCGCACATTCGTTAAAAAACGGCTCATAAAGTCCAATTTGTTAATCTGTACAGTAATAAAACGAATGATTTTCGGCAACACCATTTGCAAACTTAATTTTTATCGAGAAGAAGGAAGCCTCGGTTTTTAGCACATTACTATTAACAGTGAATTGCTAGATTCGAACTATTTATAGGTACTACTAGTTTTCATTGAAATACATATTTCCTGTACGCCATTTGCTGGTCACCAGATATTGTAAACAGAATAGGTCAGTGACACAAAAGGTTCATCTTTTTATCCAGATAGGTCGCAGTAAGGAAGGCTCTGATAAACGATTATCCAAGCAATGTGTTTATATTGATGGGTTTATTGTTAGTAAACCGCATTTTCCCTGATAGTTAGCTAAAGGCTACAAAGTTGATTTTGTGCACAATTCGTTTGTTCAAATTTTTTCAAACACCTTGTTCTCACTAGCTGATGGCAGAAAAAGAGTTTGCCATATAAAGCTCTGTTTATACGTGTTTCAAATGTGGAATTTAATTTTCAAGTGGAATTTAATTAAGGAAAAACTTTGTTCTTCTGAAATAAGGGTATCACAGTGCAGTTAGTCGACTTCAGGCTGCTCTATCGGCTGTAACGTAGCTGTTCGGCTCACCGTGTACAGATTAGCCAAAATTACATCAAAACACATTTTTGAGAGCTGCTTTCATGTAATTGCTAACGAAATCATCGGGCACTATCTTTAAGCACATCATCGTACCAAAAGGTTGCCTTTCACGCTGTTTCTCATTACACTAAGAACGATTTTCTTCATTGTGATCTGTGTCATCCACTCTATTTTCTATAGAACCTGATGACGCACTTTACTCTCGTTTGTGAACTTTCCTATTATACCCCAAGCATTGAAAGACCATTTCGAGAGCTACATGCCGTCACGCCGTGGAATTTTTTCAATGATCTGCCAATACAAAATACATGTTTCAGTTCTCAGCGTTTTCGGACTCACTCGAAACCTTGATATCCGACTGCCGATACTATGTTGACGTTTCTAAAAAAAGAATTGTTCAAACGACTGGAGGCCAGTGATTCATTTTCTTTCACATTGTTTCAAGCCAACTAGTGTTAGTGGGGGAATCGTTACGCACAGTCACCTTATGAAAGAAAAGTCTTTTAGAGAATTTCAAGTTTTTTTTTAATCTTGTCAATTTCTAAATTCTCAAAAGTGCTCAACCATTGCGCCAACTCCAGCCAGACAATGCGCGGAAATAATTGCCGCTAATAACCGACCATGCCACTATAGGTGACGACCCAATCCACAAGGCCGAAAGAGCCGTCGGCCAGACTATTTGTGAGCACGTTCCTGTCTGGTAGGCCCCTTCCTTTTACATTTGCTAAACGTGATGACTAGCGTAATCGCAACGGTACAACTAATGTAATTGCAGAACTTACCGCGACAATTAGCTGGCAGATAACAAGATAAAAAGGCGGAGATAGGTAAACGTGGAGACAACGACGTGAGGAGCTCGAGCTGGCGCCTGTAACCTCACAAAAGTCGTTGCCACCGTAAGCGCCGCAACACCAACTCACGCCACAACAAAGATTGCATGGTCCAACCAGCATCTATTTACAATGGAAGGCGTTACACGCTTACGCTTCGCGGGCCTTAGGCGGTCCTTTACGAATGCTGTATATTCACGCTCCTCTCTCACCACACATACGGGACAGCGTCGCCCTAAAGGCTTCACTCCGACGCACCGACTTTGAATCAATGTGGCCGCAAAGTTCACTTATTCAAAGCTCTCTGGCCGCATTTGCACCTTGTAGTGCTGCGTATTGCCTCTTGGCACACCTCAAACGAAGCTTGAAATATCCACATTGTGCACCCAAGGGAACCCGTACGTCAGCCTCTGCCACTATGAGCGGAATGAGGTGAGTATCTGAGTGCAAGACGGAAATAATTTATTTGACCAAGCGGAACCAGAATATTGAACCACATCAGCTAAGGTCCAACTTGGTAGTTGTTTTCATGGTTTCTTGGTCACATGCATTTGGAATTGTCTAAAGAAAAATGTCTTATTTATTTAAGAATGAAGGTAGTGTGCATCGTGTCAATCGTTTTGGCGTATGTTACAGTTGTCTGTAGCATCTTCATACGTTACCGTTGTACGTCATAATTCCGGGGCTATTCGTTGAGTACAATTTTAAAATTCTACAAAACTTTCAGCGCTCCCACAATGCCGACACTGGTACCCGTTGTACTGCCTTGTGACACAAGGTTGCAAAATGTTACTTCACTATATTTTATTTATTGTACAGTCGTACGCAACATCATTCAATATTAAATCTGTCTTAGGAGAAAAGTACGCTGTCCAATAATCGCGGCAAGCAACTGTAATCCAAATTTTGCAACACTACTTTCGTTTCTTGTGCATTCTAACTAAAAAAACCTATTTTATGAACCAACCTGACCACATGAATTTTGTTGAAACGCGTTTGTCACATTAGTCAGTCGCAGCCTGACAAAGTTTGTTTTTTATGTCTATCTTTTCTTCTTTATAAGTTATGTAATATTGGCATGCTAATAAGCAATGCGGTAATTATTGAAAACGTGTTTGAAGAAACCTATGGGTATACCTCCGGAGCAATGATACAGAAGACAGGTATTATCTCGTGCTCTGTTCCTGTCATGCAAAATTGAGAGCAAAGGCCAAAACCTTTAAGCAGC
>MNPL01014709.1:0-20325 GCA_002081605.1 Tropilaelaps mercedesae | reverse complement strand
GAAGACCTTAAACTTAATGTGTAAAAAAGTGTCTAGGAATTTACTAATCATGACAGCTCTACTTGAATAGGGTGGAACTGTTATAATTGTAGTAATAAAATATTCAGATAGGTAGGTGAAATCATACTTTCGTTAATAATAGCATTTTTTATTATATATTTTGTATGTTGATCGCTGAAGAAATAGGAAGATTTTAAACTTAATGTGTAAAAAAGTGTCTAGGAATTTACTAATCATGACAGCTCTACTTGAGTGGGTGGAAATGCTATAATTGTAGTAGTAAAATATTCAGATAAAATTTAGGAAAAAGCATACCTTCATTGAAAGCTTGCGCTATGAAGTAGCCCTCGAAACTGTTTTAGAAACAGTTATAAGAAATAGAATTCGAGGGAGTTTAGCTTAAACCAAAGTGGATACTTGGAGTAAGCTTAAAACCAAAGTAATCATATTTGCTTAGTTTTTTAGTGCGGAAATAGTTACTTTTTGTCGCCTAAGAGACCCGGGACAATATATAGCACGACAATTTTCCTCGGCGTACCGATGGATTTAGTCGCATAAAACTCTATGCAAAGTATTTCATGAAATATATGAACTTCGCTAGATTTCATTGTCAGGTATTGTGGGTAGCTCTAATGTTTTAATAAGCTGCAACCTGGATTCTAGCTAAACAAACGTTTAAACTTTGGAATGTATATTATGGCCAATCTTTCTAAAGTGACCATACCAACCATTCCAATAGTAAGCAACAAACCTGTAGCAATTTAGTCACATCAAAATTCCAAGTCCCTCAAATAACAAATAAATCCATGCATGGCTTGTTATGTTTGCGATAGACAGGGCGAAACGTTTCGTTTATACAGAATCTTATTTTGCCGACGCTTGTAGTGTCGGGCAATGTCCGCCCGATAAAAGCAAACCATTACTTTACTACCTGATCTACTCCTGTGTTCCATTCGACAATAAACATCGTATTTAAGCCTTGTGAAATTTGGACAGTCTAATAACATTGCCTATGCAGTGAATAATAGACGGCCGGTGAGTCTGTGAGACCGGTGAGAGGCCGGTGAGAAAATCAATGCACAAGCAGCGGACTTCTCAGTTCGAAAAAATTACTGCGACAATTGAGCAAACCATTAGATCTTTTGTTCTACATGTACTGCAGTTTCTCTGAAAATTTTGGTTAGCGTTCATCAAAAGAAGCCGTATAAAATCTCATCGATGAGATGATCCACCATCTTTCCGCTATTCCATCGTAGAGATGAGACGGACTCCACTCTCTGAAATCAACATAGCCTGAATGGCTCTGTTTGTGGTGCGCAACTATGACAAAAAAAGATGGAATTGTTCCATGAGCCAATTCACTGTCTCTTCGATGTTGTACGCAAAGCAGTTTTCCCCTTTTCTAATCGTCAGATTTGATCACTGTTCGGCTCTGGCGTTTCGCTTTTAGTCAACCTTTTTCGTCAGGCTTTCTTTAAAAAGACGGAATGATGCCAAACAATTGTACTGACCATATGGGCAAGTGTTGTCAGCAGTTGGGTGCACGCGTGCGTTTTCATCCGAACGACACGGCGACAATAGTTTGGGCCCTTTTAAGGACAGAATCACTCAGCAGCACTCGACTGCGCGCACACAGTTCGATGCTTCCCAACTATACCTTGGATGGAAATTCGATTGCCGCCGGTCGCTGTTGATGATGACGGTGTGAGTGTCGCTCTTGACGATCGTCGCCGTAGTCAACCCCGACATTGGCCGCTTAGGGTTGACTATTGGCTGCTCTTTCCCTGCGCTGTGCCCGCCCTGGGGCACA
This sequence comes from Tropilaelaps mercedesae, assembly GCA_002081605.1. Taxonomy (NCBI): domain Eukaryota; kingdom Metazoa; phylum Arthropoda; class Arachnida; order Mesostigmata; family Laelapidae; genus Tropilaelaps; species Tropilaelaps mercedesae. The sequence continues at coordinate 18,515 of MNPL01014709.1, read as the reverse complement.
TGCGGAATCCATGAGATATTTCTCGCTAACTGCCGACGAAACAGGACGTATGTACGTACCTCACGAACGCCTTTCCCTAGGCAGCTGCTTCGGGTCTTTCAGTTTAGTCTGTGTCCGTATGAGCCCCGCCACGGTGGCAACACTACCAACAGAAGATTTTATTCGCTGTGCTATGAAACGGTGCACACGTGGTAACACAGCTACCCCAAAAACGCAGGCAGACATATGTGGGAATCGGTAGATATGGCTCATCGACCGAACCATCGCTGATCCACCACTCATCTATATAGATAAATGATTTGACAATGGACCCGTGTCAGGAGGTGTTGTGCGGATGATGGTGGCAACGTTGCTTGTGTCAGAGCTAGAAACAATCAGCGGCAAGTAGAGGTGCATGTTTTTCGAAGCACCTATATCACTAGGCAAAGCCGCGACACTACTACTGCAACCAAACGAAGACACCACGCAATCGGTTTGGACGAACCGGCATACATGTCTAGCCTACTCAATTGTGCCTCTGCGACGTTTCCATTTGCAGCCGAGTATTTCGTTTGAAAACTAGCGTCAGGAACGCTCACAGTCCACAAAGGTGCCTGTTTCTTCAGGGATGTCGTATATGCAGGCGCGTACAGACGAGCTTGCTTTTCCTACTGATATGGTTGGTTTCATGCAAACCCGCCTACAAAAAAACGATACTGTACATCGGATTTGAATCCCGCACGTTTAGTCTCAGAGTATCTGTCACGAAATGGCGACATAATTCTGACGCATTTTGGAGAAACGGCTTATCCACTACTTGCTGCGGTTGTGTGTAATATTGCTGCGTATCCATTTAGCGCGTTTACAGTACTCCGCGCGGCATTGAATTTTGGGTGAGCTACTCGTTAATTAGATACGACACCATGGCTGTTTTACGCAGGTTAGCCAAACTATTGATGTACCCACGGACGACCGTCTACAACGTGCAGTAAGTGTAAAAATTTTATCGTAGCGAATTTGAGTAACTATGAGAACTTGCTAGAGTGATATTCAGACAGAAGGCTCCGACTTTTCGAAATTCGCCCTCACTACGGAGCCCGGATAGAAAAACTGCTGCTCTAGATTGAATATATCTATATAATTTAGCATAACTAACCTAAAAATGTGTAAATAGAAATGGCGCGTATGACCACCATAGTAGTACCAAAGATGCGTTAAGCCAAAAAAGGTAAATGAGAGTTTAGTAACGACTCTTGGGTGACAACCCGTCATAGTTTCATACGAGGAAAAGTGGTGTACTTGCATAGAATCGCATCAGAGATAATAATGAAATACTTGAACAAAGGCAATATTGGACCCTTTTGAGTGGCTTTGTAAGATGCTTAATTTAGCTAAAATAAAAACTAAACTATGTAATCCTGAAATGTAGCTGAATAATGCCGTCAGCGTATAACCAACATTTTTAGTGGTAGACTACCAAATTCATGTTTGTCGTTGTGAAAATACCAAACTATGAACCCAACAGTATTGCAATAACAAGTTTTGAAATGAAGAAGATTTTGAAAGTTACGTCACGCATGTTGAGCAATTCTTTTTCCGTGTAAAACACTGAAAGAATACACGCAATCAATGTATGGTTTTGTGTATATTTTTTATTTTTATTTGAAACCGTAATGCTTCTGTAAGCAAATCGTAACTTGTTGCTGCTCACACAAGACTTGTGCTTTCAAAAAGCTCGGTCAAAAATTACGAAGTCGCATCTGCGCAGTTAACAATGATTCGGAAAAGCCGACATTGGTGACAGGATGCTTTCGGTAATTTTACTTAGCTTCTCCTTTGGCAGTGTGTCTGAGTGTGTGAATGACCACTGTATAGCATTGTGCGGTTGTTTTAAATACTGCAAAGTAAAATGAGTTGGATCTGATTGTAAGAGGTCCGCAGTAGCTTATTTTTAGTCACACAGGTAGCGAGATATTTAGCAGATACTGACCTGTAGTTTGAGCTTTGATGAATATTTGAGAAGATATAATGACTTTTTGCCGATATTGAATCTACGAAGAGTTTAGACCCCATGCGATGAATGCGGGTTTTGTCTTTGGCATCACAATATTCTGGTCGTGTTTATAGAGATATATAGAGTAATTCTCTTTAGGTTTCAAATTATGAGAGAGTCACTATGGAAGAACAAGAGGTTATTATAAACTGCCTGACGAGCGATCAAATTTTAGTTCTTTTGTTTGTGAGTGATGTGTCTAATGAGCTGGTAGAGCCGAACAAGTTGCGCTTCGCCGATTACTTAATCATTTTGCTTTTTCTCTTTGTAGTCTAAAAATAAAATTAACAATTCGGCTAATTGAGCTGACGGCGATTTCAGTCGTCGAAGGCCTTCAGTCTCGACATTTCACCGAGAAGGACCTTGAGAATCGTGGTCAAGGGGTGCGTTGTGATAGAACAACGGGGCTGTTAAGGCTCACGCTACTCACGTATCAATGGAGCATCAGCCTAAAAACCAGAGAGGATGCCACGATTCGGTGTTGGCATCCCGTATGGAAAGTTGGTTTAGAATTCGCATTACACATCGCTGTATAGAGTTATTCAGGCCCTTTGGAAATATTTAGTATATAATAGAGATTAAAATAATAATAATAATAATAATAATAATAATAATAATAATAATAATAATAATAATAATAATAATAATTTGCATCATCTGTATGGGTTGCCGCACTTAAAAGTTCAACACCCATTAGTATAGAGACTCACTATGCTTAGCCTACACGTCGTTTATTATTCAGTATGGCATTATGTATCACTCAATCGGATACGTTTTATCGTCAATGTAGAGTACTGCGGAGTTTTTCTATGCACGATTTTATGTACTTTTAACACTTCATGCGTTTGCTTACCCCCGACAAGTTCCTATAGAACCCCAGATACCATCTTGATTCACTGTTTAGTATTGATCCGTAGCGTATGTTTATCTGCTTACATTAAAGTCAGAGTATCATTATTTTTCTTTTAACAAAAAGCGTTTCCTTTCAATAGCCAGCTGTAAAAACATGCCCCAAAACGTGGAATAGCATCAGAGCGGACCAATCTTTCCTGTTTGATTAATCCGCCACTTATGCTCACAGCCTTCGACGGCTACGCTATGTTTCTACGTAGAATGAGTCGGATGGGTCGGCAATCCTCACAGCGTGCTTCGATGCTCTTCACATACTATTGGACAGTACGCCGGACGGATAACAATGGTTAGGAATTGTCACTCTGATCATCTCTAATCGTGGTCGCGGGGTTAGGCAAGCGAGGTTCGCTATCCTTAATCATGCAGTGCAGCTCTGTAACCCTCGACTGTCTCTGAGCGCCTTCTCTGATTGTTATTGCGCGACTTGGAAGCGCTGTTCATTCTTTGTTTCAACAGGCTGTGTCGCAACATCTGGGTCGTTTCATTTTCTCGTAAATTGAACCCGATTTAGTTGCGAAGGGAAATCAGCCACCGTCGATTCGATTCTGTTTGGCAGTTCATATCTAACGCCATAGCCAAGCAAGGTTCTGTGCATGGTAAACTTTTAGGGGTCAGAATCGACAGTTATTTTGTCTGGCATCACAGTTTGCTAATATAATAGCAAAAAAGCAGATATAGTCATGTGTTCCGTACATGCTTGAAAGTGATACGGTGGCCTTCATTGGTACCAGCAGTGGACATTAGCCTTTAAAGTGTACGGTACAAGTTGTTCAGCAATTGACTCAAACTCGAGTTGCGCGTTGAAACCGGTCAATTGGCGTCAACAATAACGACTGTAATGACTGAGGAATTCACCGTCTTGGCGTGCTTGTTTTTCGTCGAGCGACCTGGACCTCTTGCTGGTTAATTTCTGACAGGCCGCAGAAAATGAGCGATAACGCACGATGATTGTGTAAGTAGACCGTTAATTAGTATGTGCCTGTCTATCTACAACACGTGGCACTCGCGAATTCTATGCGATTTATACATAATGGCATGCCGGCTCAGTGGTGTTTCTACCCGTTCTATCGAAAGGACTAAATTTTAATGATCTTGTTACGAAAGAATGTACAGTACGTTGTAGCGTTGGTCTAGGTGACTAAGTAGTAGATTGTAAACCTGGTAGCCTTACTGATTAGAATTGGACTGGTGACACAAATTTTTTGCAGGTCTAACGCTTTGTATTTAAAATAATATAACAAAGGAAGGACGCAGCCTCGCGGTGCAATTTCAATATTGAACCTCTCTCTTTGAACGTTGATCTAAACTTTCTAAAAAGCTGATCTTAGTTTCTGAGAACTAAGATTCGGCCTCGAAATACTTGACATTTATTATTTTTCTCTGCAACATAAAGGCCTATTGTAGTTATTGGTTCGCTTTAGCCGATTGCTATGAAACTTCGCCCTCAGCTTTGGTTTTATCGTGGAAATAGTTCTGTCATTTTCTGCGGAAATGAAGGGTCTCACCTTGACTGTATTAGGTAATAAATATAGGTTAGTTCCAACAGCGAGCAGCGCTCAAAATGGAAGAAAATATAGGTCGAGACAGAATACAAATAGATGTAGGGTCCAACAGCGGAGCATATAGCGTAAATGCGTTACAATATGTATGTTACCACTCAAGTGTGCTAGTTAAAGGTATTGAGACTTTTGCCCACACAGTTGTGCCCACACAATTGCAACGAAAGCACCTCTTTTTAGGGCCTACGCTGCGCGGCAAATTTGAAAACATTCGGCCGACGCAAAAATTCTGCTGCTCTAGCTCCTACGCTAAAAAAATACCCATCCAGAACATCCATTTCATCAAAAAATGACCATTTGATTTTTACCAACATATAAATATCCGACTGCTAAACACATTCGGGTAAAAAAAACTGAAGATCAATTTACGTAGAATTATTTCTTTATTCAGCTCTCGTGAAAGTTTGTGTTCAATTTAGCATAAGATTTTGCAAAGATTTCAAGATCACGAGGGCCAACAACTAAAAAATCGGCCAGTACGAACTTGTAGCAACCATAGACACCTTTGTTGAATAAAAAAAGACAAACAACATATCCCGAAATCAGATTTTACCTTACAGAAGCGGACATATTCTTGAGGGCTGACCGCGAGTTAACACTTAACGTCTGCGGTACTGTTTTTGTTTTGTTTCATAAAACTAACCCTCTATATATATATATATATATATAGAGGGTTAGTTTTATGTTGTGGTATGTTGTTATGTTGTGGTATATATATATATATATATATATACCACAACAAGAGCAGAACATTAAGTGATAGGTTTTGTATCCAAATGCCACCATCAGGTCGCTCCCTTCCGTTATAGAGTGAAAATAACACAAAAACGTTTCCGAGCTCAACACGAAGATTCATTCTTTTATAAAGCCTGGAAACCAAAAAATTGATTAAATTGTAGTAATGCCTAAACGACTTCGTTTGATTATTTGAAACCAGATTTTTTATGACTTTGTGTTGCCGCAAAGAGAGGATCCGTGCTTTTGTAGTCAAGTCAGTCGAAGTGCTTTGTGCTTCACTCCGCCTCTTAATTGTATTATCACCAATGTGAAACAAAAGAGAAACAATGTTTAATGACCTGTCCGAAATAATAGAGAAAACTCGTAAAGGTATCTACGTAATGAATGTGGTGTATTGAAACTGGTCGTAAATATCGCCTAGACGGTTAGAGGTTAGCGTATATGCATTTAGAAAATACCCAATACGTTCGTTATTTTAATATAAAACAATTGTTTTCTTAAATCTGTTTTTTTATACATTTCTGTGCATATAAATTTCACAACCAATAAGTGTAGTAGCAAAAGCAGCACTAAGGTTGTGTCACATTATCCGGTAGGTACAAAGTTCGAATTAAAAAGGGTCACCTTTTTTCTGCTTGTGCATAGCCAGTTGTCAGGGCATTTGCTGCCAGGTGGCTAACGCAAAAGCGCTATCGTAGACGTTAAACGTTGGCTGATGATTCGGTCTACTAATAACAGGCAGCCGACTTTCTAATATTTAGCAGCCGCACACATGCAGAATGCCAAATGGCCAACAGATCGACGGCGATATTGTGCAGTTTGTTAAGGCAAGCTTAAATGCATATCCAGCCATGTTTCTAACGATCAACATTTTATAGTATACTATAAAACGCCAAATGACACAGGCAGTAAGTTGGCGTATTGGTACTACAAAATTATTATGGCTGGTGCGGTGGCCACGAATCTTGTGACATAGTGCGGGTGTGGTTACTGTGTCTGTGTTGAGACTGGAATGTGGTGATGTCGACGAGAAAATCTTCAACTCACCAAGAAATGTGTTATTCTTGTGTATGTTAGTAAAATTTTCAATGTCTATGTAGCCCATGTGTAGTAAAAGGGTATAGATCTTATGTTTCGTAGTATCCGTATCTGGTTGGTGATGAGAACAATCGGCCCTTGGTATGTGTTTTATTCGTTAATCTTCTGAGTATTTAAATATCCGATCACTCAACCGTGTCCTCGACACAACTCTCAGACTCATCGTGCATTAGAGTCCCGTACAAGGAAGAAAATCTTTCGAATTCAATTAGATTTCGTTTTATATTCCGATGGAGAAACGCTTATGCGCATCTTCGCTCCACGAAAAGGTATTTTCCAGGATAATGTGGTACTCATGCCGAAGGCATAGCTGCTCCACTAAAATTCACGTCGCACTAGTCTTCACCCCCAGCCCAAATTTTCGGTTAATATACCAAAGGCCGGTGGGTGATTTCAGTTACATTATGAGACGTATGGTGGGATACGACACAGAAATTTGATGCGGCGCCAATGGCAATTTAGAAGTAACGGATACATTTCGCAGAATTTTTTAAACCAGTTATGTGACAGGAATCAAATTCCAAGACTAGCTTAGCTACGACTAGAATAAGAATACCTTTATCATATGGTTTTTGCGGCTTTTTTAGAGCTGATATTGATAGCATTTAGTTTAATTATTTTTGATATTTACACGCTACGCGCTTAGCCTTCTTGGGAGTTCAGCTCCGTGATTTTGAATTCGTCATTATTAATAGCAACATATTTTCTATTATTAATATCTTTTTAATGATATCAATCAGTTTTCATTCAATCGATTGGATTTCCAGGTCACTGGTGTAAAAATGAGCTTTATGATTATCAACAAAATATTCCCATGGAATTTAAACGTATCTACTCCACAATTGTCTAATGTAATGATCATAGCGATTTGGTCTGTATATCCAACTTTGATTTTTTAAGTTCATGGACGCACATATTGTAGTATATTAAATGTTATTTGCAACTTCTGGTTTGGCCTTAACAATGTTTAAAAAGAAAGACCTAATTTTTCTCGAAATTCTCGTAGCGATACCAACGTATGGACGAAACCTCGTTCCTGGTAAACACTATTATCTATATTTCCATCGGTGTATTAATAAAGACACGTATATGTATGTATGTTTATCATAGCGTGTTTTCCTATTTTATGACGTTTCACTGGGAGGAATTCGGCCAATCGGGTTCAAAGTAGTCCTTGTTTGGGCACTATAATACTTTTTTGTCTGAGTTCAAATAAGTTTTCGGTCCCTCAGAAAGCGTTTTAAGTAATCGATCGCTTTTTGCGTAGGGTGACTAAAAGGAGTGTTTTACATGTGCAAAATTGTCGATTTTTATGAATTTGGTTCAGATGTTAATAATCTTCTAGGATTTATTCGGTAATAAGTTTTTCCTCTAGACCTTATGGTTAAAGATATTTTAGCTGCAAAATCGTCTCCCATGATCTCAAGGTCAAGTTGTGACAGTGTAAGAATCAAACTGAGCGCCCAGGGCGTGCGCCAGGGCTGCCGAACAACACTCTAATTTCGAACTAGACTGGGTCAAGCGATATTGGAGCTACTAGGTTAATTCCTAGGGTCACTGGCTCTGGAGGAATGTTTTGTAAGCGATCTGAACTACTGTTCACGTTTAGGAAAGACTTGTGGGAGAGTAGCCACCTTCTTAATGGAAATGGACTGCGCGTGTTTGTTTTATTATCTGGACCGGGGTTTTTAGCGATTTTAGACTTAGTGATCCCCTCCCTAAGTAGATTCACGCTACTAATATGCGAGAGGACAACTTTCTTGTCTGTCAGCCACACCAAAGCAGCTCAGCTGTTTCATTATCCTGCTTAATTTAGCTCTACTTAATTAAGACAAAGTATAAAAAAATAATATCTTAATCGGGAAGATGCGTTTAAGACGTGCTTAACTAGAGCGTATTGTTTATTGTACGATGTTCTAAAAACAAGAAAACAAATTAGTTGGCGCTACTTAGCTAGAGCTCTTTTGATGGCTACAGGATGGAGGAAGGTGCGCGTAGCGTATCCTAGCTTTGACTGGAATGGCATTGTAAGGCGGAATGAAGCAACACTTATGGTCGTCGCAACACATTTAATGCATTACAATCTCGCCTAAATGTTCCAAGGTCAGCACAGCTCTTAGCTAGGGAGGTCGTACAACCTTTTCCTCCCTGCGGATAACTTGATTCCAGAGTTGATAATATAAACTTAGCGGTGCCCTAGAAGAAATCGTGTGTTTTTAACGTAATATATTAACCAGTGCCCACCTAAATCCCCATAGATAGTAGTGATTCCGCTTGCCTACTGTTTGCAGCTAGGTTAAATTATGAGAAAATGGACTGCATTCGTTGTAGACATTCAAGCGATTATTAACACGGAATGTATGCAAAACTAAAACATACTTAGATATAGGTGTACTAGATGTGTTTTTTGAAAAATTTCCTTCAACATCAACCGTAAACGGTTTCCTAAAAACCTTCACTCTTACGCGTCGATGTTTGGTCCTGCTTTTGTGCTAGCAATTTGTATTGTATCAATATTACGACGTATAATCTAGCTATATTCCAAGTATTCAATTACGGTACCACGGCATAAAACTGCCCTTAATGTATAGCAAGTGACGCTAATCAAAGAGATAGTAAATATATGCAACCACCTATTACAAAGCATAGAAATTCGACTATTTGCTCCTTTATATGGCTTTATCGTCTGTTTAAATCGTTTCAGAGAAATATTTGTCCTGTATTAAAACGAAGATAGTATTGTATTATAAAGTATGTTTGCGACGAGTACCGTACGTTTAATTTTTTTAAGAGACGGGCTTTGTAAATTGAACATATAGAGACGCTCCAAAAAATAGACGGATATCTTATTACTTTGCCCCCACCTAATTCTTCGGGTTACCCATTTGGTTCATATGTGCCATCAAGGTTAAACTTGAACTACCCTCTAGGGCAGCTACGAGTCGCTCTTTGGTCTATCCGGCAGCAGATTTGCGTGCATCTCCAGAAAACAATGAAAGGTTATTGATGTCTTGCTTTTTTTGGTAGAAAACATTGATTTTTGTGTTTTTTCAGGGAACGGGCTTTCTCGGATAGAAGTAGGACACCTACCGACAAAATACCTAAAGATCCGTAAGTATCAATAAAAAAGTTCATTGCTTATATTTGAGATCCGAAGAAGTGCAACTTGCCACCGCAGTACTTTGAATCAAGGACCAGAGACTTTGAATTAATTTCACTTTGTCAAACAAATTGTCATATGTTGAAGCCTTTACTAGGTATAACTGACGCAAACACTTCAGCTTCGATGGCAGTAAGGCTTGGGTGCCGTAAAGCATGTATGGGAAATTTTTTGGGGGCAATGCAGTAGCATGACAAAGTGAACATGCCTGGTAAATCTCAAGCTAGAATCAGAGGTTCTGTATGTTCCCACAGTTACTCATTATTTTTTAATTTGTTTTAGGTATGGTTTTGTCACCTTCACGATTTTCCTGTTCGGAGTTGCTTCTCTCCTGCCTTGGAACTTCTTCATCACAGCAACAGATGTACGTTCAATTTTGCATTAACGTTGTAGAATTGTGCGAGGATAGCTACTTTAATATCTTACGGAAATCTTCCGCTGATTTTTTTCTCTACACTAAATATTAAGATCTCTGGAAATGGCCTATAGCGAGCATAAGCGTGTTGGTTCTACAAAAGAAATATTTACCAAAGCGGTTGTTTGATTCACAAACTCAAATCACACATGACTCATCATGCCTGTTTTACCTATCACTTTAATTTAAGTTTATTTTAATTTAATTTTTATTTAATTTAAGTAAATTTAAGTTAATAAAACTTACAATAACAAGCGTATTTCAGCCATGGATAAGCTACGGTGTCTATAATGCGACGTATTAGAGAACCGCAGTCGTTTTGGCGTAGTATACTAAAATACCTTTTAATTCTAACGGATCTCCGGATAAACAGCATCCCTAGATGTGTTTAACGCGACGCACAAATAGTGAGCAGTCGAACTGTCGCCTAAAACATAGGACACAGGTAGGCTGTTCAACTTCAATAATATAAAGCGCAAATTAAACCCGTAATATTTTGATCAAGTCGCATTGATCTACTCAAGCGAGTGGTCTTTGTCGCATCGTTGGCATATGTATTTAAATGTGCATATATGATGGTTTATAATAAAGTGGTTTCTCTCAGATTAAAGTGGTTTGCTAGCTGTAGTAGATACTTGAAGCGCCCTACCTATTAATAAAAACGTAAACGAATCGCTGCATCTTAGCACAGCCGAGACGCCTTCTACCACCGCGTTGTGCTTAAAAGAAGCTTAGCGGTGCCACTCCCCGCTCACTCAATTAAACAGTCAACATTTTTTAAATCTATGGTTTTCCTCGCATTTTCCAATTAAGGTCAAGTAAGTCATACGGCGTAATTGCTTCGTATTCGTACGCAGGACGGGAACTGGGCGAAGTTTACACAGGTCCAGGGTATAACGATGAGTTAGGAGGCTGACAAGGGCGATCAATTATTTTAATTATTTAGTTGTAGGTTGTTTGAAATGAAACATGAAATGCTGCAGACACGACAGCAGTTTACCTGTCAGCGTATACGGACGTGTAAGAAAAAATGACAAATGCAGCTAATCTTTATGTTTAACTCTCTACTAAAGTACAGTGTGAAATATAACTTACAGCCAACGTGAGAAAATCTACAGCAGGTCTAATAAACTAAACTAGCAGACACACCTGTTGAACGAACAGTGTCCTATGTTATACAATACATTACAGTCACCGACATGGTTCAAGTAGCGTCACCCAACGGTGCGATCGGAAGGGAATGGTAGTTCGGGTTGATTCGTCGGGTCAGCGCGTCGCCATTGCGACAGTATAACCACTAAATTGCTTAACAATTCCAAACAGCCTCGATAAGTAATGCTTGCAGTGTTGAGAGGCTACTGGGAAGTGATTTGGTTAAACAACAACGCCAGCATATTCATATACTGTACATGCGAATGCACGGATTAGGCCTGTATACGAATTCCACGATGTTGCTGTTTCAGGTTGTTTCGAAATTCATTTTCGATATATGCGTGGGGATATTCTAGTCAAAATCCTTCTACTCGGCACCCGTCTTTCCAAACTGTATAAAATTATGGTTTTAAGTGATGTTAAAGTCTGAATGCTTGAAACGTTTGATAACATATCTGTATATATACGAAACTAGGCTAATATAGTTTATTAGCGTCCGCCGCGTATAGGAAGGTTACAATAACAATGCTCGTTTCGGCTATCACTCCTTCACGACGCAGAGCAGGGGGGCTTTGCCCTTTTCACGTATCGATAAGTTATCAGGGTGAAAACGGAACAACGTACGCGCTATCAGTAATGAGTTTGAAACAACGTCATCTAGGTAAAGCTATTCTAATTGCGGTGCAATTGCTCTTCAAGATTGTGTGTACATAAAACTTCGTCTGAATGTCATGGTTTAAGTAAATGTATCGAAGAATAACCAAAGCTCAGGTAGACAAAATACTTGCATGCGCTTGATGTGCAGTCCGATGTTTGTCGAGTAAATCTTCTGCAAACAGTCAAATTTAGCTATGTTGTTAATAGTTTGTAGCCGTACGCTAACACATATGTACCGAACTTAGTAGTTATCAGTGTTGTATTTTGTGTATGTTTTCTTCGTACCTTACTTTTACTTTAGTACTGGAACTACAAATTTCGCGATCCCGCTGTACGTGTGAATTCGACGGAGACCACACCTTTGCAGAAATCGTTTAACTCGTATCTGGCAATTGCTTCCAAGTTGCCGTATATTCTGTTTCTTGTTGTTAATACGGCTATCTCAAATAAGGTGAGTACCACTATCGTTATATTCTATACTGCCCCTGAATTATTCTTCGTGCTAAAATATCTGTAAGGACATCATGTGCACATAAAGTGAAATGGGCATTTATTGTATGAGCCTTTTTTTTGAAACAAATAACATCGTAGAGGAACACTGTATCAAACTTCGGGTCACAATATACCTGCTGAACCCTTTGTGTCACACTGAAGGAAACTTTACTGTTCGAAATTATCTCTTCATAAGCTTTTAGGTGTAAACGTGAACTTTAAGCTTTATTTCAGCCGTTCATCCATTCGTCTATGCTTTGCATTTTTTAAACGACACATATAAAATATTTATCGTTTCAATAAGCCTAGTTCATCTGTACTAGAAAGTTCGTCCAATGTAGAACAGAAGATGCGATCAGCTTTACAGACAGAAAAGGTGATAAGACATCCAGGCTATCTTTTGTGTGCCACCCGTTTTTGTATTCCATATTGTATTCAACACCATAGTACCAGATTATACATTTATTCCATTGTATTATGTCTACAGGTTCGATGTTCGGTCCGCGTCGGCTTTTCACTACTCGCGTGTACCGCGCTATTCCTCGCAACGACAATTCTCGTCAAAGTCAACACCGATAAATGTACGGAAACTGTCCGGCCTATTTCGTTCGCGTTGACGCTTATGACGAATTGAATTGACGATCTGAATGCGACTAATACAGATAACTCGCCCATGCACAATAATGCTCCTCGCATGCCTGGCTTTACGTTACATTCAAAATGTAATGCAAAAAATATGTCAATAATTCGTCATTCGATAAGCTAAATAATGGATTATCATCTGCCACGATTGTCCCATATAAGCAACGTGTTATTATCCACATATGTATATATCTATTCAAATCGCGCCGTGAATTATCATCTTAACAGTATTCCAAGTTCTAATCATTGTCTGTTTACGGTGCCCGCTTCACAGATCAGAAGGAGTTCCTTGCGGCAACGTTATGTATCGTTGTTCTCATCAATGGTAAATATACAACTAGGTATATATTCCACGACTCTTTATAAATCGTAATTGTCATAGACGTTAATCACTCATTGGTCCTATTTATCTAATATTCTTTACGACCTTTTACTAGCACAGTCGGTATCTACTCTTTTACGGCAACCAAGTGTTGATGCGAATTTTCAGTCGTATGCGGCTTCCTACAAGGCGGTGGCACGGGACTGGCTGGTGTTTTGCCATCAAGGTATATATCATGTTTTGTTAGAACAGTGCATTAAGCGCACAAGCGATTTGGGGCCTAAATACCGATGTAACGTCCTATCAATTGTCTACCTTATGCTTTAAATGTTTTTCTCGTTGCAAATGAGTTGGGATTGCAAACCGGTGGACACCGTTAACGGGCTAATTCCATGGACTGATACGTATAAATCATGTAAATGTAGGAGGATGAAAAAAGTAAAAAAAGAACAGATCTTGCATTAACTTACTTCATCTGGAAGAGCTTAAATATGAAGACACATTCAAGTAGACCCTGTATACGCGTGAAAAACAAAATACATGTGAGTATACTTCAGTTATACTTCATAATATCCACGAAAGCTACGCAGAAATATTACCGATATGCGTTCCGCCCTATCAAACAGAGGCTTGCCGTACAATCCTCTAAACCCTTCTTATCTAGTAGGTAAATGATACACAAATACATTACCAAAAAGTAGTGTACAGGTATATGAGACGCACTTCTTAGCATTGACTGCTATTGGGCTCAATAGGTACATGGCAGCAAACGTCATGGGTCAAGCAACTGGGGGAATCTTCGCTACTCTCGCCCAATTGTTTTCTCTGCTACTCGACGCTCATCCAACAGATGCCGCGTTACTCTATTTCGGAATTGCCACGGGACTTCTCATTATGACTCAAATGTTCTTCGGAATACTTGTTAAAATGGTAAACGCCGTAGGACAAGTTGATAATTTAACTTATACTAGGACAGCTATTTCAAAGCTCACAGTAGCATTTTGTTTTTCGGTATCTCTGGAAGATTCTTACACAAAGTTAGGATGTATTAACCACTACTATTTATACATAAACTTGAGGCTCAAGATCTACAGAGTTGACTGTTTATTCGCCGTCGGTTTAGCAGGAAAGAACATAGGGAGAAAGCTATTTACGATATACCGAAAAAATTAGGAATACAAATGAGCACTTATTAACATATAAATCCAGAATATCTGGCTTGTGTTCTTTAGTTTTCTAGAGTATTTTCCGACTTGAAAGAAGTAGATCGGCATAAAAATGTCGCAAGTACGACTCTTCTATTTGACTATCCATTAGGCTAATAGTGAAATGCAGGAACGGTCTGTTTTCAAAATTAATTTCGTAAAACCTGAAATCACTATCTGGATCATATTTAACAGGCAAAACTATTTCTATTTAACTATTTTTCGTATGCCTATGTACCATTTGGATATACAATCTTGAGTTCATTGTACTCCAATTTTGTTGAAATTCTGTGTTAACATAGGTCGATAGATAGACTATGATGTGTGTTACCTGAGACTTTTTTATTTCAATATGTAAACTTGCGAATGGATGTTTCAATTGCACAAACGTTCGTAAACTATGGACGTAATATACTAGTGTCCATAATGTCACATAACTCACTACATTATTCATATCGACATCTGCGTTGCGACGTTGGTAAATTCCCGTTCTCCAGTGACTGGGCGTCGCTGCACGTCGATATGGATAATAGGCAAATTATGATATTATTTTAGCAAACGTGCACAGTGTTCACATTTTTGTCCGAATTAATTAGAAAACTTTGAAAATAATATATAATAAAACATTGGAAACAGTAGGCTATTAAATTGACAACCATATAAATAACTTATTTACTGTCACATTAGATATTTAAATACAAACCAGTGGACTTCGACCGTTCGCCAATCCATGTGTTATTTTGTTACCCTATAACCGTTGTAATTCTACCGCGTTTTTCATGACGCTTTGTTATTCACAATACAAGGAGATCAATGCGCAAGACAAACGACAGCTAAAGAACGAATTTACTTTTATTTGTCAGGTTCTACCGTTAGCAACCCATCAAGCTATGTACATCACAACGTATATTGCAAAAGGACCAAACAAACGAAACAATTGAAGGTATCATTAACCCTGCTCACTTAATTCCAGAACTTTTACAAATACTACATGGGACATCAAAATCCCTGCAAAATATCAGCCGAGACTGGAGCCCAGAATACGAGTAGGAAAACTCCTTTCTGGGTGATCTTCAAATCGGTAAGTCATAGATTGAAACTTGTCACAATTATAGAGTACCATTGGCAGATGATCAGGAGGTAGAAAATTCCAAGACCTTACCTCTGCTATTTGTAATTCTCTCTTAATACCTCGCATCAGATATTTTTCGGAATAAAATCATCTTGTCAGATCATATTTTGCAAGGCGGTTTTGTCTTTTACTAAATGAGCTAAAGTCTAGTAATTCCTTAAGGTCTGTCGGTATTATTAGGAGGACTGCAGATACATTATTAGAATTATTATAGAATTACAGTATTCTATCAAAGCATGTAGGTGACATAGAATTATACAGTGTACTATAAAATAGCAATTCACTGACAATGGGAAAAACAGGAATAATTATGCATTTTGTCGTGTATACCTCATGAAGTGTAATCATTTGATAAAAACTAAGCCAGCCTGTTAAGCCTACCTGTCATATATTCATTTAGTGTCTTGTCACCAGTTTGTAAATCGCTGTCTCCGAACATCCGGGGATGTGGTCCCAAAGTTTAGTTCCTTCTATGAAGTACGTCGACAGCGTTTTATCATGGCACTATTCACGCGTGTGTGCAAAAAAGGCCTTGTAAAGCCCCTTACATTCGCGGTAATTGAATACTTAATATTTCTAGCACGAGTATATAATTTTAATTGTATAAAAGCACAAATCGAATACTCGAAAATAAGCTGGAGCTGTTTAGCCAGATTTAGAGATTTTAGAGATTTATTTATTTATTTAGAGATTTATCATATCTATTTAAATATTATAAATGTCTAAATAAGGGCAAACAAGCATACGCCTTAGGAACAAATATATTAACGCCACACTGAATCACATTTAATGATGAGTGAGTTACTAAATACAAATACGGTGAATACATGGTGCTTTATTATTATTAATGTCCCAAGTACGTTTTGGTCTGCTTTGCTTCTTGATGAATCAGGTTTCATTTAACTTATTTTATAGGGCTGGAAGTTCCATATTGCTATCGTGGCGATTTTCTGGGTGACTCTAGCAGTGTTTCCAGCTATAACGGCTTTGGTTCGCTCTTCCCACGCGGACTCGGGTTCAGCACTGACCAATAAATTTTTCGTTCCACTAACTTGTTTTGTCATATTCAACTTTACTGATCTGTTTGGACGAATACTGGCTAAGTATCAACCTATTGTGAGTATGGAGAACGTTCTTAAGGGTTTTTGTAATCGGCTGAAATCTTTAACAGCTATTTGACATAGTTGGGGAAGTCGGTAAACCTTTAACAAATAATGGTAACAACATCATACTTAATAATAATTCAGTTTTGAATGCAATTAGTTTTAAATTCGTGATATTTGTACCTGCACAAATTGCCTGACGAGACAAGAGTACTGTATGTCTGCATAACGTCTTTAACAACAATCATGATAATAAAGATGGTTCATTTTCACTAATTAGAACAATATTGTTGTAGCCATCGAGTCGCGGTACAGTCGTCCTTTCCGTAGCGATCGCGCGGATCGTTTTCATTCCACTGCTGCTACTTTGCAATGTCACTCCGGCAAGTCGTTCTGTTACGTCCGTAATGTTTCCGCATGACTGGCAGTTCATTCTGATAATGACCTTGTTCGGCCTTTCTAATGGATACGTCACCACCTTAGCTCTCACCTACGCCTCAAAGTAAGAATCTCACAACTGAACAGTTCCAAATGGCTCATGCGTTTGCTGTGAACAGGTCATCTTGTGTTACACTCGTAGTTAGATTTTAGAATCTGATCAGTTTGTCAGGGCGGCAAAGCTTTCACCTTGAGTGTGTTGAACGATGATCAGATACCAATAATTAAGTCATAGATTGGCAAGTGTAAAATTGGGCTTGAGAGTTTCATTGTCTGGAAAAACACTTTTTTAAGCCCAGATCGTACGGAATCCTGTTTGAAGTTAACCTCTTGTACATCATAAAAGAATATACTAATTCTAAAGGAATCAAGAATCGGCTGTATTAATCTAGCTACCTAATCTACACAGTATATTTAGGGCTCCATGCTGTATGGAGACGCAGACTTAATTGATTTGTTATATGGCTGCTTTACTTCCTGCAGGGCCTGTTCTGAAGCGCACCAGGAGGTCGCTGGCTCTCT
Organism: Tropilaelaps mercedesae; assembly: GCA_002081605.1. NCBI lineage: Eukaryota > Metazoa > Arthropoda > Arachnida > Mesostigmata > Laelapidae > Tropilaelaps > Tropilaelaps mercedesae. Next base: position 936 of record MNPL01014709.1, on the reverse strand, counting down.
GGCAGCTGTGTTTCTCGGAGTCGGACTGGCGCTTGGATCACTTTCGTCTTATGGATGCATTCAACTACTTTAACGGTCGACTACTACTATATGCTTGCCATGACGAGAAGACCACTAATTCAAGTCGTTTAATTAAAAACTGAACAGAGCCAATCCTATCTTTAGTGTTTAGGTCACCCATGACTGCTTATAAAAAATTCTAATTTTGCCAATAGTGTCCTGCTGGATGCTAGCTAGAATGTATGCGAGGTCGGTCAGATACTGCTTGTTTATGTTCGGCGACCCGCATGCGGTGTCGGCGTGGTGTCATAATGCGAATCTTAGATAAAGAAAAGAATATCTGTCAGAAGCGGAACGAAAAACGAAAGTGAAACGAGCGAGAATTACGTGTACTGCAATAATGCACCTCACACAAAACACATAACCGAAATTAACGCTACACCAACTAGTACTAGATATTAGGTAAAGTGAACTTGTTAAAGAGTTTGCAACCAATTTTAAATCCATGGACGTGAACGTTTGAGGTTTTTTATAGGACCATAATGTGTGTCTATATAATGGAAATTAACGAGAGATACGTGTTTACTCATATAGGGGGTTGGAAGAAACTGAGTTCTAACAAACAGTGCTCATAACTCGTGTTTTACAAGTTAACAGCAATAGAGTCAATATTTCCGCAATAAATACGGAGAGCACAAATTTACAATCGATACTTAATATCGTACAAATACTTTATTTGTTGTACTTGCTACGCAAGAAGCGCAGCCATGGTGGCGTTGATATTACCGATTTGTCACTCGGTTGTGTACACAGTTGTAAATAAATGGATACATGCCCTACGAGGTCTGTGCTGCCGTTGCGTATTTGGGTATTGGGTTTCACAGAACACGGGATAAAACGCTAAGTATATATATATATATATATATATATATATAT